>JBBPMC010000696.1:0-17842 GCA_038090115.1 Strobilomyces echinocephalus
TATTGGTAATGTTGGGTGCGGATGGCTGCGGAATGCGGCCGGTCCGCACTGTGTGGCTCACTAGGGTCGGGTGGATGCCTAATGAGCTCGGGCCATCGGGTATCTGGCCTGATTCCATGTATATAATCATCTAACTGACTAGAAATCCCCTAGAAGGCATATTGGTAATGTTGGGTGTGGATGGCTGCGGAATGCGGCCGGCCCGCACTGTGTGGCTCACTAGGGTCGGGTGGATTCCTAATGAACTCGGGCCATCGGGTATCTGGCCTGATTCCATGTATATAATCATCTAACCAACTAGAAATCCCCTAGAAGGCATATTGGTAATGTTGGGTGTGGATGGCTGTGGAATGCGGACAGCCTGCACTGTGTGGCTCACTAGGGTCGGGTGGATGCCTAATGAACTCGGGCCATCAGGTATCTGGCCTGATTCCATGTATATAATCATCTATCCAACTAGAAATCCCCTAGAAGGCATATTGGTAATGTTGGGTGTGGATGGCTGCGGAATGTGGCTGGCCCACACTGTGCGGCTCACTAGGGTCGGGTGGATGCCCAATGAGCTCGGGCCATCTGGTATCTGGCCTCATTTCATGTATATATCACCTAACTGACTAGAAAACCCCTAGAAGGCATATTTGTAATGTTGGGTGCAGATGGCTGTGGAATGTGGCCGGCCCACACTGTGCAGCTCACTAGGGTTGGGTGGATGCCTAATGAGCTCGGGTCATCAGGTATCTGACCTCATTCCATGTATATATCACCAAATCAACTAGAACACCCCTAGATAGTAACATCTGAAATAGCAAAAAGACATTCAGACTAGACACGATGTGAGTACATCCCTCCAGCAATGCCAGGCCAAGGCCAAGGTGTATATTGGTGATGTTGGATGTGGATGGCTGCAAAATGCAGTTGGGCCACACTATGCAGCTCACTAGGGTCGGGTGGATGCCAGGTCAGTTTAGGCCATCGGTTTTCTGTTCTCATTCTATATATATGTCACCAAACCAACTACAAAAACCCTGAAGATGTATTGGTGATGTTGGGTGCAAATGGCTTCAGATGGCTGTGGAATGCAGCTGGCCCTCTCTGTGTGGCTTACTAGGGTTGTGTGGATGCCAGATCAGCTCAGACCATGAGGTATTTACACTGACTTTGTGTATATAATCTAAATTTGACTACAATCACTCCAAGAATGAATAGATGTGATGTTGGATGCAGATTAGTATGGAATACATCTGGGCTGGTCTGTGTTACTTACTATAGTTGAAGGCATAGGAAATCAACTTGTGTCATCAGGTATCTGAGTTCATTTCATGTATATATTCTCACACTAACTATAACATTACAAAGAAGTATTTGTTATTTCAGTTGCAGATGACTATGGATAGCTGTGGAATGCAGCTATGTAGATATGCATTCCTTACAAGTGTTGGGTGAATGACTAATCAGCTTGAACCATCAGGTATTTACACTGACTTCATGTGTATAATCCAAAATCAACTAGATGACTGCTAGGATTAATATACATGTGTGATTTGCAATATTGAGAAGTGTGGTATTTGACCAGGTTGATCTGTGTCACTTATATATTTTATGTATATGCTAAATCAACTCCAACCTTGACATTGTTTTGATTTTATGGATGTATCCTTCAACTGACTTGAACATTTAAAGGAATATATGAGATTTTGAATACTAAGGATTGATCATTATTGTTTACATGGCTTTGGTTTCAGCTAACACTATATACTCCAGGTAATTACATCAACATGACAAATATATTCATAAACCAGAGGTAGATGTTACTAACACATGATAAATATCACATAATAAACATCATATGATTAAAAGTGACACAATTATCACTAGATGGAACCAATGAGTATAGAAAAGTAGCTTAACAAAGAAGTCAAGGTAAAAGGAGACTGGAGTGTTGTTAAGATAAAGTATGAAGCCATTGCTACCAATAGGAGATTGTGAAACCCATTATATGGCAGATACATACTCAGCATCACCAAAGTAAATTCACATCAGCCATCCAGCCACAGTTCCTTGTATAGTTAAATATACCTTGAATTCATGGATATTTACCAGTATTGGCAAATCTCTATTAATATAAAGAGATAGACTGATGGATAAATGTATATTCTCTAATGTATAAATAGTTACTTTTATTCACATAATATGTATTAAAAATCAATAAGATCTACCTTTAACTTATGAATATATCTATAGTGTTGATGTAAATACCTAGAGTATATAGATGTGTCAGGTGAAACCAAAACCAACATTACAAATCACATAAATTAATACTAGAAATCATTCATTCAATTTTGGGTTATACATATGAACTTGGTGTGAATACCTAATGGCCAGATCTGAATTGGAATCCAATGCTTGTATGCAACACAGATTGGCCTGGCCACATTCCATAGCCATCTGCACCCAACATCACAAGTACTTCTTCCAGTGGTGTTCTAGTTGGTTTGGTTATATATATATATATGAAATGAGGTCAGATACATGAGGACCTGAGCTGATTTGGCATCCACACGGCCCTAGTAAACCTCACAGGGTGGCCCAACTACATTATGTAGCCATCTGCATCCAACATCACCAATATACTTTCTAGGGGTATTCTAGCTCATTTGGTGATATATACATGAAATGAGGCCAGATACCTGAAGGCCTAAGCTAATCAGGCATCCACCAGACCCTAGTGAGCTGCACAGTGTGGGCCGGCCGCATTCCGCAGCCATCCACACACAACATCACCAATACACCTTCTATGGGTTTTCTAGTCAGTTAGGTGATATAAACATGAAATGAGGCCAGATATCCGATGGCCTGAGCTCATTGGGCATCCACCCGACCATAGTGAGCCGCACAGTGTGGGCCGGCCGCATTCCGCAGCCATCCACACCCACCATCACCAATATGCCTTCTAGGGGTTTTCTAGTCGGTTAGATGATTATATACATGAAATGAGGCCAGATACCCGATGGCCCGAGCTCATTAGGCATCCACCCGACCATAGTGAGCCGCACAGTGCGGGCCGGCCGGATTCCACAGCCATCCACACCCAACATTACAAATATGCCTTCTAGGGGTTTTCTAGTCGGTTAGGTGATTATATACATGGAATGAGGCCAGATACCCGATGGCCCGAGCTCATTGGGCATCCACCCGACCCTAGTGAGCCGCACAGTGTGGGCTGGCCGCATTACGCAGCCATCCGCACCCAACATTACCAATATGCCTTCTAGGGGTTTTCTAGTCGGTTAGGCAATATAAACATGAAATGAGGCCAGATACCTGATGGCCCGAGCTCATTAGGCATCCACCCGACCATAGTGAGCCGCACAGTGCGGGCCGGCCGCATTCCGCAGCCATCTGCACCCACCATCACCAATACTCCTTCTAGAGGTGTTCTAGTTGGTTTGGTAATATACACATGAAATGAGACAATATATCTAAGTGCCTGAGCTGGTCTCACACCCACCCACCCCTAGTAAGCAACATCAAGCTGATTTAGCATGCACCCAAACATTGTAAGCCACACAGATTGGACTAACTGGACTGGACTCACCCGACAATGTCAGCCCATGGTCCCTCGCAATGAGCTGGGCCCACCCAACAATGTCAGCCTGAGGTCTCTCCCAGTGAGCTGGGCCCACCCGACAATGTCGGTCCGACATTCCTCCCAGGAAGCTGGGCCCACCCGACCATGTCAGCCCGAGGTCCCTTCCATGGAGCTGGGCCCATCCGACCATGTTGGCCTGTGATCCCTCTCACTGAGCTGGGCCCATCCGACCATGTTGGCCTGAGATCTCTCCCAGTGAGCTGGGCCCACCCGACCATGTCAGTCCGACATCCCTCCCAGGAAGCTGGGTCCACCCGACCATGTCGGCCCAAGGTCCCTCCCAGGGAGCTGGGCCCACCCGACAATGTCGGCCTGAGGTCCCTCCTATGGAGCTAGGCCCACCCGACAATGACAGCCTGAGGTCCCTCCCATGGAGCTGGGCCCACCTGACAATGTCAGCCCACAGTCCCTCTCAATGAGCTCGGCCCACCTGATGATGTCGGCCTGAGGTCCCTCCAATGGAGCTGGGCCCATCTGACAATGTTGGCCTGAGATCCCTACTGGTGAGCTTGGCCCACCCGACAATGTCACCCCCATGTCCCTGTTCGGGCCCGCCCGCTACTTTCAACCTTACTCACTCTTGGACCACCATGGGCCCGCGATAGGGTGGCCTGATATTATAGGGCTATTTTCACGCAGGCTTGTAGACATTCTTGGGACATAGTGACGCCATGGGCTCATTGGCTAGACAGGAAGCCCTCCATTCCCTTCACAGCAACCTGCCAGCATATCAAATGATTTTTTTCACTTATCACCTTTTCTCTTGTTTGACCACTGTGACCATGCCACAACCCCTGCATACTATCCTAAGCCAATCCCCACACATGTAGTCCAGCAACAACCTACATGTGTGACTCTAGACCCTATCTAAATCCAGATCCTGTTAGAACTGGGTCCGCTCACTCCGCTATAGCTCTGGAACGTCGGAGCTAAGAGGTCGGATGGGTTTGGGACTTCGGCTTCAGTGACTCAAGCGGAGCGCTGCACCCTTGCTGCTCATGATGTTAGTCCTGGATTTGTGGAGAGGACAACAGAGGGGAGGATAGGGGAGACTCGAAGTGGACTGAGTAGCGGAGTGAGGATATCTAGTCAATAATCAGACTGAGGGTACAGAGGTCATATCTACAACTATATATACGGAGTGTGGACATCGCATTAGTAACAGAGTATAGCTATGAGTAAGACGGGAATGAAGATAACCGGAGGGTGGAGAATGGAGTTGGGGACATACATAGCCGGAGCTGTGCGGCATAGGCGAGCACAGGTGCGGAGGGATCTAAGAGGTGAGACTAAGACTAAAGAGATTACAAGGGTGAACATAAATGGAAAGGGAACTGAGATGGATGGCGGAGTGAAACTCCGAAGGTGCGGCATTGCGTCTAACGCGAGATCACAGTGGAGTTCGTGAGTTCTTGGTGTCGGAGTGTGTCGGAACATGGCGGAGCAGACTTGGGATACGGCATATGACAGATCCCCCATCTGTCCATCACAATGATAACTCTCAATCCCCCGATGAGAATAAAGACAAGGAGAATCATGGTGATCCATACAATGTCAGAAAATCCATGCTCCTCATTACTTTCCGCTTGACTTACACTTACTTAGGAAACTGATGAAATATGACACCCAAGCTGACCATCAAATTCTCCTTACATATAAAACTCTTGCCAACCAAATCATTCACCACAACATCCTGGTCCTCTAATACAACCATTTTGTATTGGAAAGGGTGCAGGATGATCTACACACTGTGAATCGCTTTATTGGACAGGTTTATTTGGTGATTCAGAGAAGTGGACACACCACTGCATTTGAGTATGCAATGCAGAAGAGTAATTCAAATTCACCGTTTATTGGTGCATCTTGAAACTCAGGCTCTCCTACAGTACAGTTGACCCTGGTATATTGCAGACTCACAACCATTTCACTCTTCAATTGACATAGACCTTACCTAGGTCAGGTCCATTATCCAACTTATTATATACATATGTCTGTATATTAAGCTCAAGGTGTATTTGCACTGCATATTGCAGCGTGCTGTGCCTGGATTTGTGTTTTCTGATCCAGAGTTACACCACAGAAGTCTGCAGACTGTAAGAAATGATAAGCACACAGTCAATATTTTAGTGATTTGAGCCACATATGAATACCCCATGACAGCCACCCCAGGTTCCTTGGCGGTAGCGATTAGAGAAGGACATGGGTATCTCAGAGCCAACCCATACCCATACCCACCACTTACCCATACTCATCAACCCATGGGTCCTTGGTTTCATGGGTAATACCCATGGGTGTATAGGTATCCACTTTGATGGGTTGACCCATGGGTTACTACATATATCCAGATATAACAATGTACATATACTAAGTAGCGATTGAAGTCCGAAGTAAAGAATGCAGGGGACCACATGGTCCCAGTACAGGGTTCGTAAGTATCGTAGCAATGAAAGGGACGAGGCATATGGAGTGGTGGGAGGAATGATAGGGTCGTAGGTAACATGTAGAATGCAGGGTCATAGGTATGGGGAATGGAGGTCACAGCAATAGAAAGTAAAAGGAAAGTACAAACAGAGATATTAGAAGGCAGTGTGGATGAAGTCCGAAAGTCGGAGAGAGACTTCCGAGATGAAGTGCGAGGGTCCAAAGGGAACAGCATGCGAAGGGTTTGGAGATGGCCCGGAGTGAGTGCATAGGGGTCAGAGTTGTCGGGATATGACAGATAGTGGTGACCCAGACTGTGACAGAGACCTGGCATCACTGAGCTTAGCCAATAAAAAGTCTGATGGAAACAGGCCATAACATCTTGTCCCAGAACAGGACAGATTGAATCATGCATGGACCATGCTGTCATGCTGTGACCTCAGCTAACTTGGGAGGCTGGTTTGCTGATGTAGTACATGTGACTTATCTGCCAATATCTGATCACCATAAGTCATTTGTGGCATACTAGTTGTTGTGAGAGAACCCCAACAGTCTGAGATCTTGGCATTCAATTGTAAGCTGTTGGCCATAACTACCAGTAATGTTTAAATGTATAAGGCTGTGCCAAGTCCTCATCAGCAAAACACCCACCTAGTATGCAGGTCTCTATATATCTGTACACACATGTACAAGATCACAGCCTAACAGCAAGGTCACCTCTATACAGGTCTGTATAGGTCTGTACAGACCTGTCATATGCCATGTCCCAAGTCCACTCTGCCACATTCCAATACACTCCACCATGCAGAACTCACGAACTCTGCTGCGATCTTGTGTTAGACCCAACGCCACATCTTTGGAGTTTCACTCTGCCATCCATCTCAGTTCCCTTTCCACTTATGTTCATCCTTGTATTCCTTTTAGTATTAATCTCGCCTCTTAGATCCCTCTGCACCTGTGCTCACCTATGCCACACAGCTCCAGCTATGTATGTCCCTGACTCCATTATCTGCCCTCTGGTTATCTTCTTCCCGTCTTACTCATAGCTTTACTAATGCGATGTCCACACTCCATATATAAGATGTAGATATGACCTCTGTACCCTCAGTCTGATTATTGACTAGATATCCTCACTCCGCACTCAGTTCCCTTTGAGTTTCCCCTGTCCTCCCCTCTGTTGCATCAGTAATATCATCATGGCCTTATTCAGACTTGGTGCCCTTGGCCATTATGCGAAAGTGCTAAAAGTGAATAAATTGAAAAAAGTGACAATTTAGCTGTGTTGCTCAAGTGAACCCAGAGTCACAATTGAAAAAGTAGACAAAGTAGTTTAAGTACAATATTGCTGCACCTCAAACTGTGAGGTCAATGGTCAAAAGCTTGACTATGAGTACTGCGACAGCAATGCTAATCATTGAAGTCTTGTCTTGTTAACACTGCACTGTGGGTGAGATAAGGTTGTAGATATGAAGCAGGGTGATGCTCACATGCGGAGTCGCTGAACTTCGTTCTTGGCCACAGTGTTGGAGCCTCGTCTGAAGTTGTTCAGCGGTCATCTCAAGATACTTGACATGGGTTGTAGTGCAGTCAAGGAAGGAAACCTCACTTGGAGATGGGGAGTGGGTCCATCAGTCGAGGATAACTATTACAGCAGAGCCTGTTGTGACACCTCTGCTCCAACTCGATGCGCTGACGATGAATAGTTTCATGGTGGACATTACCGTCCTCGTCGGAATCTTCATTGTGGGACTTTCATCTCGGGGTCTTTGTTGCCAAATGAGTAGCAGTATCACAGTGACCGAAGTGATGAGATCTGGAAACAGATATGCACAGAATGCTGTGGATGGAAGGAGAGTGAGTGTCACTGCCATGCCTGCGCTTGCCAGAAGTAAGGCCATCGGAAGAGAGCTCACCACAGCTAAGGTTGTAGGGGAGATGCCACTGTCTGGAGGGGCATGGAGACAATTGGAGGGGGCGGTGGTATAGTTGGCGGAGGGGGTGTACCATCTCATCTGAAGTTGTTGGGTGGTTATCTCAGGATGCTTGATGTGGGTGGTTGAACGGTCAAGGAGGGGGAAACCTTGCTCGACTGATGGGAGAGCGTCCCTAAGCCCATGGTAACCATTGTGAAGCTTGTCACAATGCCTCCACTATAACTTGGTGCATTAAAGACAAAGAATGGGTGGAAGTGGACAAGGACTTACGAAATGTTAGCGATGAGAATGAGCATGTATATAATTAAGATGCAATCTTGAACGAATGGTGATCTGTATACTTGTTGACGTAGAAGGAGTTGAACACATCATACAAGTGATGTGGCTTTATTTCGGGTGGAACAGGGTGAGTGCCATAGACTGGTATTAGATGTGCTGCACGGTAAATCGAGTCAATGTAGATAATGGCATAGTTGAGTTTATGGTTGGGAAGAGTGGCCAGGGGAACAATCCACATTCCAGTGAGCTCATCCGGCTCCTCATTGACCTTATCAAACCAGCATATGACTGCACAAGGATAAGTGATACCCTTATAGACAAACAAGAAAAAACAAAAAACATGGGCAATTTCATACCCGTCCATTCCATCTGTGTCCATGTCTGTTCCAACAAATATGCAATTGTAGCATGGGCCCTCACCCCTCCATGTTGGACAGGATCAGATGTATTCCTTGTGCATCCCACCAGACCCGCTCAGATTGCTGGGCACATAAAATCGGGAAGATGTAGAATTAACCACGGAAATTGGCCCATCAAAGTAGGGAAGCTCAAAATGTGGAACAGTAGTGATGTCATGTGCATCATTTGGGTTTAGGTGCTCAAATAGAAAGCGTCGGAAGAGGGTTGTCAAGTCTGGAATGGCAAGCTCTATGGCTAGTGCGCGCACAGTTCTAGCACGTTTATGTTCTATAAGATCATATGACTCTGAGTAAAAATGAATCCACAGACGATAAATATATAAGGACGCACGACAACTCCGTGAGAGCTCAACATGTGCTGCATGTATGACTTCGCCATAGTCTACTTCCCCATCATCATTGTTGGCTGTAACACTTGCTAAGGGGGGGGTTGCGATGTCCTATGTGGTTCCGGGAGTGTCTACAGGCATAGTAGGTGGGGCCATTTGAACTTTGGTGGTCAGAAATCAGCCATTAAGCTTACGGTTAACAAACCATGCACACCGATCAAGTTAAGAGCACTTGACAGGCATGTTCCATTGAGCATGCCACGACTGGTGAAATTGGTACGTGCAGCTGACAGCTTGTCAAGTCGCTGATTGGTAATAAGTATTTGGCCGAGGGCCTTGTACTTGTTCGACCGGCAGTACAGTTTCTTCACTGCGGTGATATGCTTGTTCTCTGTTATCTATGAGCAGAGCCCATTTGGTGCGCCAAAGAGTTGGATTAGTTCATGGTAATGCTTTACAGAATGCTGGTGGGAAAGTGAAAACGTTGGAGCAACCCCCACCCTTTTAAAAACTTCCTGGTAGCAGTAGAAGCGTTGGGTCACATCATTAATCCTGCTTAGCGTGGAGTCTGTGATGGTGTTCTGATGGACAAGGTAACAAAATTCTGTAAATACACGGAGGGTGTGCACAATGTCGTCTGGAATATAGCCTTCGATCGCTGTGATGTAAACCTTAATGGTTCTATTATGAAAAAAGAAAGAAAAAATTGTGAGCAGGGCAGATGAACCTTCATCAGTGCTTTGGAGTCATTACCAGTCCACTGTTTGAATCCTCGGCCCTGTGGGAAGCAACGAAGACTGGTAAAAGGTGCTACAACACCAATACTATCGTTTGTTGATAAACAGTAGAAAGTAGAGTAATCATAACACATACTGTCTGTCAATGTCATCCATAATGCGCTCTGCTTGTCGTGTTGATCCTGATGTTAGTAGAATGACCTTTTCGACCCAATCTACCAAATGATCCTTGAATGATCCCTTAATCAGCTGGTGAAGTATATCTGGGGCGATGAGTTCGTGTATGTCAGCACGAGGGAAGTCATTTGTAAATGGCTAGTAAAAATTCGTAACTGATCACTATCAATGTACAACTTAAATAGAGAATACATATGACAAGATTGCCAACGATACCAAATTCGTACCACATTTGATCTGACGTTGCATTCCGAAACAGTGTTTCAGTCAACTGTTGGCAATGACTTAGAGTGTCTGGATCAGAATCAAGGGAACTGCATGTCACAGTACAGCTGCAATGAGTATTGTTAGCACGAGCATCTGCTATGCTCTCCGATGAGCTCGAATTAGAGTAGACTTACTGCGCACACCAGCCATGGACAATGCAGGCCAGCAGTGCCTGCTCCTCATAGTCAGCTATATATGGGCCAAGCTCATATATTGTCTTTCAGAAGTGTCCATCACTGTAATGAACGACCTTGGGTGTCTTCATTACTGGTTTCAGGCTTTGAAGGATTGCGGACAGCGAGTTATGAAACAGCTGTCGGCGGAACATTCGAAATTCCTCGGACAAGGAATGTTCCTTTGTTGCTACATAGGAAATGTCCGTGAAATATTCATGTACTGGCATATAAACTTACTTTTTGGAATGGCGAGAAACCCAATAACAACAACAGCATCTTGATGCCCTCGCCGAACTGTGTTATGGATGTTGCCAATCGACATATAGAGTGGATAGTATTCATTGTTGCCAGTTGCAACAGATACAGTGGTCTTGTCGCTGCCCAGGACCACTGGGACAAAAGTTGATCTGTGCGTTGTCAGATCATCAGCTATTTTATCCTGCATAATAAATTGTAAGGGACTGACTCGGAGTCAAGTTAGCACAAACTTGAGATTAGCTTACCACATGGAGCCATGCCCAATCTCCGGACACAAAATCTTGGTATCTTCGTTCATTATTGTCAACACAGTACTTCCGGTAGGGCATATAGTCAAAAGTATCTTTGAAGTCTGGATTAGCGAGCATGTTGTGAATACAGGTGAGAGAATCACAATACCAAATGTTGAATATTTGGTTCATCCATGGTGGCCAGTTTAATAATGGTTGGCGACCTGAGTACTTGACGGAAAGTTTTGACCATTTTATGCTGGCCAATGGAGTGTCGTCAATAACATTGTATAAATGTTTTGCGCTCATAAATGGTGGCATCTTGTGCTGAGGATTATTCAGATTTGATTCAAGTAGAGTCACCGCCCCATATATCCATAAGGGCATCAATTTGCCTTGCACTCATCTCAGTGCGTTGATATAGGAGGTCAGCCGCTTCAAATTTGGTGCGATCAGTATAGGAAGTCCAGTTGTTATTTGCTGTGGCATGAAGCAGAGAGGGTTGTGCATTGGATGGAAGGAAGTTTCCTTGTGCATCACAAGGCTGTCCTAAAGGTATCAAAATCTGTCAGTCGTCATTCAAACATATGATCTTACCATTTAAATAAGGGTGAAGCACTCGATGCAGGGTCCCACCCATCCTCAATTCTTCATCCAATTGCTGATCCGAATCGTTCCAATCCTCATTTTCAGCTTGGAATGATCCGAGAGAGAACTGCGGCTGCATTGAAGAGCTCTGGGGTGGAGAGGGCAGTGAAAAGGGTAGTGAAGAGGGTGGTGGCACCTTGTGGAGTTGACTAATAACTAGATGGGCTGCCAGACGGTGCTTGGTTCAACCACCAGGGGTCTTGAACCAATGATTACACCCTGGATGCTTGCATGGTAATTGCAGAGCAATACTTGCAGCATATGGACCAGTTCTTTGAGGCGGCATTTTGGTACTAAGTAGCAGAGTTTTAGATGCGTTGCATTGAGTTATTTGTTTGCACTCACAGTAGTGAGACTTACAAAAAGTCATTTGGCTCAAAATTCTAACTTCCACAGCTTCACCACACACCAACCTCTTTTGCCTTGCTCCAACCTTCAGACTCTGATTTTCCTGATGACCTCTCGGCGCACACGTGAAAAGAACGCAACTGCTCACCCTGGGGCTATTGTCCTTGCATCACAGGGCAAGCGACAGACTAAAGCAGAGAAAAAGGCAGATGAGGACAGCACAGCAGCGGAGCGAGCTGCCCTTGAGAAAGCTGAACAAGAACGTGTTGTTGCTATTGCCAAGATGGTTATGGAGCTGTAGGCCAAAGAACAGAACGCTGCCACATCTGTAAGTCGCACTATTTACTCTACTCTGGAAACATACTGATGATATTACAGGAGGCACAAGTGAAAGCATCTGCCAGCTCAAAGCGCATGAGCTCATCCTCTAATAAGAAATCAGGTAAAGGAGTGGTAGATCAAGGTTAGTAACAATATTTTCACTAGAAAACAAGAACTCAGCATACTATTCATAGGCAATAAGCATCAGATACCATCTGGCTCTGTGCAGGTGGCAGCCACAAGTACAAGAAAGCAGGCAGCGACAAAGGCCTCACTCAAGGCAATGATTAGTGAGGCCAGCAAGACAATTGCTGGTAATGTCCAAGGCAATGCCTTACCGCTGCAACCAGTAGACAAGAATCCAAACTTGTCACAATATCTAAAGTAGGTACTCACATGTTGTCATGTCAACCATGTTACTTCTCACCGAGTCCACACTGTCATTCATCAACCTGTTGGTCGCTGATTATGAATCCACCAGGAAGAAGTCTCTTTCTGACACCATCAAGGGTTGGACAATGCTTGTCCATGAGAAAACACTTCCAAAGGATTCACCAGAGGCGATGCCAAATGCCACGGTGTCTGCGGTGGACACTCTATCTAGTCAGGTCACAAAAGTAGACACTCCAGCCAAGAAAGTAGATGCTCTCACCGCTACTTGTACTCAGTATTCAGTGACAGATACCACTGGTATCACGACCAACTTTGGAGGCTTTGGTCTTGATTCAGAGGACGGTGATAACAAGGAGAAAGAGGAAGTACCCTTCAAGAACGGAGAGGGAAATTTGAATGATAGCATCATACTGGTGTGTACTTGATACATTATTGTGGTAAATATACTTATTGAACTGACTGTCCTAGGTTGTTCCTTCCACTCCTGACAGTGACATTGAGATTGAGGCAGGTCAGGTTCCCCTCCAATATTCACCTCACATTCCCTCCAGTCCCAACAACAATGTCGAGTTCAAGGCCAGTCAGATTCCACTCCATTCGCCCCATATGAGTCACCTCACTAATGTCGAGTTTGAGGCTAGTCAGATTCTGCCCTGGTATTCACCTCATATTCCCTCAGCTGGCAAGAGAAAGATGGAAGAGATTGTTTTGGACAGTAAGCCTGAAGGCAATGAAATCACTGAAAGTAACATGCAGATTGATACTGATGGGACACATGAGGTACGAACCACAGTGTCGGTGAGTCCTGTTTGTTTCTTCTTCATGTCTCGATGCACTCACATTCGGTCCACATCACACCAGATGTTAGTCAGTGTAACCATGGAAGATACTCAGCCAGCGACGAAGAAGGCCAAGATAGAGGGAGGCAAAGAGACTCAGGCTGAAACATGCACCACCACAGCCTCTGTGAATGCTGTTGAAAGCAAGAAGACTTCCACAGACACTGAGTCGAAGTCTCACAGCGACTACAACAATAGTGATTTACCTATTCCTGCTGACCATAGATGGGCGAACATGTTCATGAACACTGCCATTCTTTGGGCAGGTGGACAAGCAAATGTTTGG
The DNA here is from genome assembly GCA_038090115.1 of Strobilomyces echinocephalus. Taxonomy (NCBI): domain Eukaryota; kingdom Fungi; phylum Basidiomycota; class Agaricomycetes; order Boletales; family Boletaceae; genus Strobilomyces; species Strobilomyces echinocephalus. The sequence goes on from JBBPMC010000696.1 coordinate 13,712, forward strand.
TCCATTCCTGATGAGACCCTGGCAACAGCGCTCCAGGAAATATTTACTGCTGTCTACCCTGAAATTCAGTACAAGGTAACGATTCACAGTGCAGTATTTGATGTCATATGTTACTGTTTCCCCTCTTCTCGCCTCATTGCCCTTCACTCAAATATGGATAGGCATGGCAGCGCTTGCTTGAGTGGCGCAGTGGATTCAGACCAACTGCCCTTGTTATGGCCATTCACTTCTTCTGGGAAATCATCAAGGACACCGAGTCAGAGGATCCCAATGGATTGGTCCGAGAAATCACTAAGCAGCTCCCCCATTTCCCATTCACGCATGAAGACTGTGATGATCTGGATCCTGCTCACAACTTTCGCTCAGACTTCATTCTGAAACTCATTGCAACCACCCATTTGAGCAAAACTGTCAGCACCACTGACATTCAATCTTTGGAAATGGCAAAGCTGCAAAAGGGTTATGGGATGGAGTGTGTTATTGTGCTCGCGGCTGCTGCAGTAAATTTCCCTACACTGCTTGTTCCAACACGCTAACTTGTTGTTTTGAAGCTCGAACGAGCATTCGCCCTTGTTCGTGATGGTGCCATTGATATACAGAACGCTGTGAAGGAAATGACAGAAAAGAAAGAAAAGATCACCCTGCTGAAGACACTCAACAAGGCGACCAGAAATATGAGCAAGGGAACGTCAATGTTCTCTATGAGTAACTGGGGCAGCGAAACACAATCATATGCCGTCACGGTCACGAAGAAGGGTCCCAAAAATACCGCTGACATCATCACCTCTGTATATGCATTGCTCAACCATGGCCCCGCTACTAATTCCAACCCCTCTGACACTGATATTGTCGATCCACGCACTTTACTCTGGTATTTCTTTTATAGACTTCGTCTGTATGGAAGTAATGACGATTCTCTAGATCTAATCCAATTGTTTGTAAGGCTGAGCAAGTGTGCCGAAAAGTCCGAATAAGGCTGGATAAGGCCAGGATAAAATTACTGATGTGTCCTCTCTGCAAATCTGGGACTAACTGATACAACCCTTAGACCTAAGTCCTCAGGTTACCACTTGGCAACTAAGAGCTCTATGGGAGAGTGAAGAGAGTAGTTGGAATCTAGGCTGGGTTGGCCTTAGGGAGGAAGATGCCCAAGTGAACTAGACTGGGGTTGCCAGTCGACGTTCACTGGGTTTATATATTCATGGAGTACATAGGTTTACATAAGCGTTCTGTCTATAAGAGTCCAAGCCCTTTGCCCTAAGGCGCAGGAGTGTGGCTGAAACGTGTATCAAATGTGAAACATGAGAATGGAACGGAGATGAAACATGTGAGATGGAAGCGTAGTAAAATGGAAGAGAAGTATAAGAAGCGTTCATGAAATGCGGAGATGAAACATGATGGAACGGAAGAGAAAAGAAGCATGCACAGGCCTTTGGCTGTGTCAAGGGTTGTGACATGTGCGAGGTGAAACAAAGGGTGAAGCGAGTGATGATGGTGCAGAGATCAGAGGGCGAGGCTATGGCCGTTGATCCTGTGATAAGATAAAAGATTAGATTAGATAAGAAGAAAAAGAAAAATAAGTCCGTAAGTCCTTGAGATGTCATCCGATAAGGACCGGATGAGGAGCGAAGCGTAACACTAACGTCATGAGCAGCAAGGGTGCAACACTCCACTTGAGTCGCTGAAGCCAAAGTCCCAAACCCATCTGACCTCTTAGCTCCGACATTCCAGAGCTATAGCAGAGTGAGTGGACCCAGTTCTAACAAGACCTGTACAAACCTATACATCTCTGTAAAGTCCAATTTAATCTGTCACACATCTGTACAAACCTGTATAGGCTTGCACAGGCCTGCCTAGTAGACCCCACCACCTCTGTGGGTCTGTGTGAAAGTTGTTGTTTTGCTGATGCTGGCCATGTAGTACATTTCATGCGGATAAAGTCAACACCCATCTGAGTCAGTCAGTCTTTGTATGACATGGATATTGGCAAGGGCTTATAATTTATTATGATGCCTTTGCCAGATCTATATTTCTGTATGGCATTGATTACATCATAATGCATCAGAAGGCCTTATTAGGAAACCTGAGTTTCCCTGATGTGGGGCAACAAATCAATCAAAATGGTACAGTATTCAGTCATAGTCTGTATGACCTTGGACTTCCCTGTGCCTCCCTTATCATGTATTAGGAGCCACAGTGGGGGAGGTTTGCATCCAGCCAATGTTTGATCCAGATGCCAAGTGATTATATCATAGGTGCAGAACTGGTCATAATGTAGCATTGCTGGGTTGACCATTCTCTCATATGGTCTACACTCATTCACTTCATCACATTCTTTGAAACCACTCTGCTTTACACTACTTTCCACACTTTCCAGATTTTTTTGACACTTCTTACAATCTAATGTCAATGTTTCCTTCATTCCTTCATACCCACCTAAGAGTACCTCATGTTACTTTTTAAAATGCCAAAGTTCAAGTTTAAGTATGTCGTCAAACTCTTGCCCAGCGTCAAGCAAGGTTTGCGCCGCTGCCAGGCAGCACCTCCCGAGTGACCAGCCTGAGTACCAGTGGCATTTCCAAAAGAGACAACGACAGGATTAATCTCCACCGCCAGTACTGCTACCACTGGCTACGGTGGCAGCATATTCGTGTTTCACACCATCCCAACCTTCAAACCAAGGAGGTCGGCTACCAGCCCACCGCGTCCAACGTGGTGTGGTAGCATGTGATGAGTATAGAGAAGGGTTGCTTCAAGTCAAGATCAAATGTTTGGAAGCGAAGTGGACATCGGGGTAAATACCTACTTGGCACGTAAAGTAGGCCCCAATGCAAGGCGAGCAAAATTGCTCGGGAAGAGCGGGTTGCCTGGGACACGGTCACCGACAGGGTCATACACTCGTTCATTCTCACCGTCCCCAATGTGAGAGGATGCAGCACTGCAGCTGAAGTCATGGTATGCATAGATGGACCCATGGGAGCTTGTCCGAGAGAGGCGGCGCGCATTGGGGAACTGGGAGAGATCCGGACTGCGGGGCTCAACACTATTTCTTCCTGATGCGCACAAGCTCAGAGCCGGGCTGGATGGGTATGAAAACACATGTGTGGCCAAGGAAGGGATTGGGGAAATGCAGACACGAAGTCCATGAATCTGCGGCTCGGAGTCGTCTTCAGCCTTCGTGCGGTCTTCGTCACCGGTATCGATATTCATCTCCTCCTCTTCTTCGCGATCCTCGACAATGTCTTGTAAACCCTGATCGACCTGCGGCTTCGAAGCAGAATGAGAAAGGCCAACCGGAAGGCTCGACGGCGGGGCGCCTACTCCGGGAGTTGGAGGGGGTTGCGAAGACGAGGTGGCTAAGATGGGTTCAATTGCTAGATAAGGCTCCGGGGACGATGTCGAGGAAATTGGATCCAAGAACTGATGTGGATGATCGTCTCGGATAAAGAGATCTCCATCGGATGAAATATCCGGCGTGCCTTCTGCGGGGCGGGCAAGAAGAGCGTCCGAGTCCTCCAGCTCCAGGTCTGGGGGAACGCCTAGAGCGCCTTTCAATCGTTCCCAAATCAGCTCCGAGTGAGCCAAAACGCATTTGCGAGCTTTGTTGACCCACACGGCGTCACCGGCAGAGGGGCGATCAACTTCGGTTAACCATCGGCGGAGTGTGTCGAACGTCCACCGGGCGGGGTCGACGGTGAAGGGATCCTGTGCTTCTTGATGGGCCAGAGACGCCAAGGTTTGAGCCAATAAGGAGAAGAGCTTCTTCGTGGGATGGTTCGACAGCAGATGAGCAGTTTCTGCCGCTCTATCGATAAAGGGGAGGTAGACGTCGGCTGGCAGCAGAGTAAACTTTGCCGGCGATGTTGGAGTATCAGTCGTGTTGGACGGATTGGACGAATTTGGAGTTGCCGTTGAGCCAGTGATGTAACGTGGCATAGAGGACTGACGGGCGAGGTCGACGAGCTGCTCTGGGGTAAGATTGGGCTTCATGAAGGTGGATCCGCCGGATGCAGAGTGCCGACGGACAAACTGGGGAGAACTAGGTCTGAGGCGGGGGGAGGAGGATGGGCTTGATCCAGGAGCTGTTCTAGATGGGTGATTCTGCGGGCCTGTGGGAGAGAGCGGGCTGGA
>JBBPMC010000697.1:0-17826 GCA_038090115.1 Strobilomyces echinocephalus
ACTGAACTGGGCGAAGCTGGAACCATGGTTATTGCACAGCTTAGCAACTAAAATAAACCAAACTGTGGAAAAAACTGCCTCAAACCAGACTGGTTACTGGTTAACTGAACTATGGCAACACTAGCCACCCCTCCTCTCCCACCGTGTCTATCGGTTCACGCCGCCGGCGTGTCCATTCGTGTGAGGGGGCTCATCGCCCGTGTTTTCTCGTACCTCACTGTTGTCCACCACCCCCGCCTCCCCTCGCATCTTCCCGCACCCAACCGGCATTAACCGGCCCCAATCACGTCTGCTCGTGCCCCACCACCGTCCAACGACCCCTCGTGCTCGTTCACGCCGGCGACGTATCCGTTTGAGTGAGAGGGCTCGTCGGCTGCGCCTCCTGCTGAACCGGCGTCCACCGGCCCCCTCTCGCATCTGCTCGCGCCATGCCGTCGTCCAACGTCCCCTCTTGCTCGTTCACGCCGCCAGCGTGTCCCTTCGAGCGAGAGGGTTCGCCCCCTGCCCTCTCTCGTGCCTCACAGCCGTCCACAATATCCCTCTTCTCTCCTCGTACCTCCTCACCACGCCTCACTCCAAACCGCTGTCCGCCAGCCCCTCTCTCGTCTGCCCGTACCTCACCGTCGTCCAACGACCCCTCATGCTTGGTCATGCCGCCGATGTATTAAATCGAGGGCCAGGCTCATGCCTCGCACCACGCTGGCATCCTCCACGACCCCCTCGTGCTCATTCACGCTGCCAGCGTGTTCAATTGAGCACGAGGGGTTGCCCTTCGTGCCCCTGGCACCTACTCGCACCACGCCGTCATCCACCCATTGGCAAACCTCCAGCTCGTTTCGCGCTACCTCCGCCCTCTTTCGACTTGATGACCGCCCTCACCGTGTTTCCTTGAGCCCGATCGCTCGATGACCACCCCTCGTGTTTCCGTGAGCCCCAATGCTCATTTCGCGTCGCCACCACATCCTTTCGAGCCCGTTCGCTGGACGGCCACTGCCGCCACGTTTCCGCAGGCCCCGGCACTCGTTTCACGCTGTCTCACCCTTTTGCGAGCCTGATTGCCCGACGGCCGCCCCCGCCGTGTTTCCTTGAGCCCCGTGGCTCTTTTCGCGCTGCTTACTGACCCTTTTCGCGCCAGATGCTCGACGGCTACCCTCATCGTGTTTCCCCCAGCCCCGGCTCATCTCCACCCTGCATGTGTGCGCACACTCGCCCGCACTCGCCCTCACTTCGTCTTCACAGGTACCAGTACCCGTACTCTCAGCATACTCACCCCCTCTTGTTTGTACCTACCCATTTCTCATCCCTTATGTCATGAGCAGCGTGTGTATTCACGCAGAATCCTATTCACCGTACATACCACCGAAAATAGTAGTGCACTCATCGACGAAAAGTAGCGCACGAATTTTGTGCATTCGGACCTCCATACGGTAAGAGCGGCGCGCAACATGCGGCGCGCGACGAATCGCACAGTGTAAACTGCGGTGAGAGTGGTGCGCGGCGTGCAGCGCGCGGTCCGCGCCGCGATGGGAGTTGCGCGGCGCGGCGAAAGCGGCGCGGAACGCGGTCAATCATTTATGTGCAGAAATAACGCCATAAACCCCGGCGTCCTCGGATCTCTCACATTTTCTCACGCGTTTCTGCGTTCAATCCCACCGCGATGGAGGAACAGGACTCCCAGCGTTCATTGGCTCACCCACCTCGACTGAGTCGACTCGCCAACGACGAATTTTCCCTCCCCAGCCCCCACTTACGACGTGTTCCCCGTCGACGAGGGTTGTGGGGCAGAATACATTGGATGTCGACCGATTCTTTTCTCCTGTCGAGAAAAGAACCTATCCTGCTCGCTGACTCTTGGATCCTCGTCGCCATCGTCTCAGGTTAGCTTCGATGACTAGACCTCGAGGTAAGTCCGTCCTCTGTCCGAGTCGGTTCTTGTCTCGACAGCGTCGTCGTTTCAGTCGTCTCGTTCGACGCTCACCATCTATCCCTGTCTCGTTGAGGTGTCAGATCAGTGCAAGGCGGACGAGTGGGCGTCCATTCAGCGTACGCCTTTTTAGTCCTCCATCACGCACGTATCATCATACTTTGTAGGACCGCCTCGTGTGGTGTCGCGTACGTTCGCCAGCTCTGATGAACAAGAACGTGTGTCCATAGGATGCCCATTCGAATCACCCGCATCAGTCGTACAAGTCGACCTTCCGGGAGTTCCTGGGTAGGTTCTTACACCTTCACCAAGTATACCCACCCCACAAGAGATGATTTTCTTTCATATACACAATACAGCTAGCCTACATGGGCACACAACCACGCCGCTGAATGATTCGCTTGAGTGGTCTTTTGTGGACATAGCGACAAAGATGTCTGTAGAATACGAGTACGCCTGTAATTCTACTGTATGTGGATCGTTTGTACAGCGCCTCCTCGCGAACACGACCATCAAACTACCCGCTACAATCCTTCTGTGCTGCGTGTGCCCTCACAGGACGAATAATAGCCCTCGTCGACTACTCGGCGAGGTCGCGACGAAGCATCTCGCTGGCTTCTTTAAGCTGCGCGATTTCGTCGTCTAACGAACGTGGCCACCGACGGAGCGTGACGAGCCGGGGCAAGCTAGTCTGGTCACCAGACTAGGGGCAAGCAACGTTCTCGCCCTCAGTAGTAACTTGTTTTTTTCCTCAGCGGGTTCGCGGCGGAGTTGTTCGATGACATTTCCGGGGTATACACCGTCGTCGCCTGGTAGAAGTGAATACTATGAAGCACGAACGAGAGCGACCTGAACGTACCTGCCTTCTCCTGTGCATGTATGGACCCATTGTCATCATGTGTCCCTTCTTTGGTTGCAGAAAGTCGGAGTTTTGCTACGTCGCGTTCCTATGGGAAAGCTGTCGAAGACGACCGGACGAACAGAAGAAGTTTGCTCACATCGACCAAGTACGACAAAGGAAGTATATCTGCCAAGTTGCAGAGGGAAATCGCCTTCTCCCAACTGGCTGCGAGGTCGTAGCGGTCCGATATAGCAAGAGACTGGACCTGGTGGTTGAGCTGGATGCAGGAGCCGATCTGCTGATGCGTGGTGGTGTCCCAGAAAGAGAGTGATGAATCAACTGCAGCAGCGATGAACTTGCCGTTGCTGGCCAGAGCGATGTATGGATAACCACTGTTTGTGCTGTGAACAGCCCACTTCGAGGTCGTCTTGCCCGTGGCGACGTCGAGAACGTGGATGAGACCGCCCCAAGACAACACGAACTGCATGCCATCCGTCGACCAGGCAAGGACATTGTTTCGGGTTGACCTGACTTGGATCCGGACGTCGAAGAGACAGTGGCCGTCTTGGTCGTAGACGCGAACAGACTCGCGGTTCCAGGTGGCGGTGGCGACGAGACGACCGGCGTCGGGCGAAAACTTGGCAGCGACGACGTGGTTTTCGTGTTTTAATGGTCCGAGGAGCCGCGCGCCGGTCGAGAGCGACCAGACACAGGCAGTCTTGTCGTCCGATCCGCTCGCGATTTTTGTCCCGTCGGGCGAGACGTCCACCGCCCACACCCAGTCGCTGTGTCCTTTGATCTCTCGCGCTGTCTCACGCGTCTCGGCGTTCCACAGCTGCATGTCGCCCTTCGCTGTCCCGGTCACGATCCATCTACCGTCTCGCGACACCGCGATGGAGTAGACGGAACTCCCCGCGTCCATCGACGCACCCACCTCGCTGCCGTCCTCCACCCGCCAACACAGAATCTTCCCCTCTGAGCCCCCGCTTACGATGTGCCCCCCGTCAGCCAGGAATGCGACGCAGTATACGATATTTGGACATTGGATGTTGACTCGTCCTTTTCTTCTTCGGTGAAGTGTACTAGAAGAGGAACTTAGTCCACTCGGAGCTTGGACGCCCGTTAGCGAGGTAGGTCTGTCCTCTGTCCGAATCCACTCTTGTCTCGTCAGTGTCGTTGATTTGATCGTCTCGTCCGACGCTCACCGTCTTTGTTCTCCAGGGGCGTGCTGGATGTCATGTTTGGTCGAGGTGTCAGATCAGTGGGAATGGTGGACGCGTGGACGTCCGCTCTGTGTACGCCTTTCTAGAAAGTCGCCCATCATCACGTGTCTTATCGATTCATACATTGTAGGGCCGCCTCGTGTCTCCGAGCCGGCGCTGATGCTTATCAATTCGCCCCAGAAACTCATGCAAGACGTCACCTGGCAACCGATACCAGCGATGAGGGACGTGGTGCTATTCCTGTCCACGACACTTCACCCGCAAAGCGTTCTGAAGATTGATTAGCCAGCATGTACACCCATACGCAGATCGCCTCCTACAGATTCGTCACACCATCTCCACGATCACGCTTGTCCAACATTCTCATCGCCCAGCCGCGCCCTTGTCGTCCTCTAGATTGACCTGAAGCCTCACTGCAGTCATCATCACGTCGTAAGGGCTCACGGTCAGACCTGCACTGCCTCTCCAGTCACACATGTCTTCAGCATCCCCCGTTCGTTGCTCGTCTGCTGCCGTCCCACTATGCACAATCGCATCAGGTCGAAGGTGGGCAGTTTCAGAAAGACGATGAGGAAGAGTGGGGATGGGACAATTTTTGGGGGTTGGTGAGATCCCAAGACAAACAGCGTCGTCGCTGTCTTCGCAATGGCATTTCACGATGTAGGTCTAGGCCCGTTCTTCTCGACTTCTTGGTACCTTGGATCGAGAATGCGAGTCTGCAGAGCGGGTTGAAGCTTTCCAGCTGCTGCGTTTGCTTCGGGGGACCTTCTCGTCGAGCATCAGCCTGCGTGAACGCGAACGAGGCAACACCGACTGTCATCCGAGAGTAGGTCGACCTGGCAGATCGCCTGTCAATGCGAAATCGATCCTCCTGATTGTTCCCTCCACTTCGCTGCTCTGACGATCTGTTTGGCTTGTCTTGTGGGCAATTTTGGTGAGCAACGAGGGATCGTAGTGGTCTCCTGAGGCGGTCTTGGCTGCGACAGACAGGCGTTCGAAGGCGTCAGCGGCCACGGTCTGAAGTCGTTTGTCCAGTGTGACCCGTCCCGCACAGCGAGGTAGCTAGAACACACCCTTTTGCCCTCAAGCATTTTCTCCGTCGAATTCTTGTGCTCGAATGCGCGTCTCGTATCGCAGCGCAATCTCTGATCCTCGATGTTGTTTCTTCTTGCGAGACAGTGATACTGCAGGCTCAGGGATCCGTCGAAGTGACGAAACGGTACCAACCAAAGAAAAGTCAGAGGAATCGCAGACGATTCGGTACGCTCGCGCCTCTAGAGATGCCGGGGAGCGACGGCGGCCCGCTCGGTTCACCATTGAACCCAGACGCCGCACTGGGAAGTGTCCTTTGGGCAGGACCAAGGAGGGGAAGTAGCCACCGAGCTGCGACAAGGTTGTCCTCCGAGTCTGGTTCGGGTCCGGGTTCCTCCTCTTCAAGCTCGACCTCGAGCTGGGAGATGTCGTCGTCTTGGGCCATCTCAGCGTCATAAAGATCCAGACTAACTAACGCCTACCCGGAATGCATGCCATGTGCCTGTATCTTGTGTCAGCGCCGTGAACACCGCGTTCTGTGGTAAAGCGTCACCTTACGAGATCATCGCTCACCACGGGTGATGGGCCGCTCTCGATGTGGCGCGTTTTTGTCTACCTAGGGAGAAAAAGAAGTCCGCCGAGACGTAAACAATCGCTCGAACTGTAACAGACATCCACCATACCTCCGCCAGAATGTCAGTGCGGCCAAATGATACGTTCATGTTGCAGTCGAGCCGGTAGTAGACATCCAATCCCTATCCCTGTTCGTCACGAAGTCCTTGGTCGCTTTGCTCAGATCGACGCGACTGGTATAAACCGCCGAGAAACACTCTGCATGTCCAGCGTCAGATCGAGATCGCGGAGATGGATGGAACAAGACCCTCGCCATCATCTCCGTCCAACCATCTGTCACCTAACGGACGTGGTCATCACCGGAGCGTGAACGACTGCGGCGATGGGCTTACGTGTGTTCATTTGCGATAAACGTGGTGCTTTTGTTCGTTTACTGCACGTTCAGACTCGGCGAGGTCACGGCGAAGCTTGTCATTAGTTTCTTTAATTTCCTCACCTAACATATACCATCATCAACGAATCGCGAGCACGGGGGAGGAGAGGAACGCTCGCAGCAACCCGTTCTGCTGCTTTACCGCACGCCGAGCATTGGCGAGTTGTTCAATAGCTTTTTCGAGGTGTGCACTGTCGTCGCCTCTAGACATGAACGCTTTGATGTACCAACGAGAGCGACAAGAACGTACCATTCGTTTCCTGCGCATGTACTGACCTATTGTCCCTCTCTCCATGTGTGGTTTCGGAGAGTTGGATGCCAAGTTTTGATACGTCGCGGGTCTGAGGGAAAGCAGTCGAAGACGAGCAGACGAACCAAAGGCTACGCACGTTGAACAAGTAGGACGAGGGAAGAACATCCGCAAAGTTGCATAGCGAGACCTGTTCGCCGGCGGCGAGGCGGTAGTGGTCCGATACAGCCAGAAGTCGACTCGATGGTAATTGCTCAGCTAGACGACGGTGGCGATTTGCCGGTGTGTAGTGGTGTCCCAGAAAGAGAGTGATGAACCAGCCGAGGAAGCAACGAACTTGTCGTTGCTCGCTAGAGCCACGGATGGATAACCACTGCGTTTTCGTTACCTAACGGATACAATCGTCAACGAAGCGTGAGCGCCGGCAGTAAAGAACGTACGTAGCAGCCCGTTTTGCTCTTCAGCACAACGCTTGGCGTTGGCGAGTTCGCAGCGTAGTAGTTCGATGATTTGTCCTGGGGGTGCACTGTTGTCGCCTGGTAGACGTGAATACTCTGATATACGAATGAGAACGACTTGAACGCACCTTTCTGCCTCTGCGCACGTATGTGTGTGTCTCTTCCTGGTGCTGGATATAAACCTGCGGACGAACCAAAGAAAAGTTTACTCACGCTGGCCAAGTACAACGAGGGAAGTATATCCGCCAAGTTGCATGGTGAAACTGCCTTGTAATCCGCTGGCTGCGAGGTCGTGGTTGTCCGATAAAGAAGAGACATAATGGATGAGCTCGATGACAGAGCTGATGCCGCGGCGTAGTATTGTCCAAAGAAGAGAGAGATGAACTTGCCGTTACTTGCCAGAGTGATGCATAGATAAATGCCGGTGCTGTGAATGGACCACCCCGAAATTGTCTGGCCAGCAGCGATGTCGAGAGAGAGGACACGTCATGAGACAACGCGAAGAGTTCTTTTCTGTCGAATGACGAGGGCATTCAAGTTGTTGTGCCATGAGCCTTGGACTCCAGCGACGTCGAAGGGGTAACGGCCGTCTTCGTCATACACAGTGGCGACGGAACAACTTGAGTCGTCGTGCGAAAACTTGGCAGCGATGACATGGTGTTCTTTCCATGGTCCGAGTATGTAGTCTTTCGCCGGTCAGACGGTATTGGCAAGGTATTGGCATGCGATTCGACTATGTACCTCGGATTTCTCACGCGTCTTCCGAGTCGGCCGCGGAGATACGATCCATCTTCCGTCGCGCGACGCCACGACTCGGATGTAGACAAGGCTCATTGGGTTCGTCGACCAACCGACCTCGCTGCTATCCGAGCCGTCCCTGCCAACACCCAGCGTCTCCGCTCACAACGTGCTACCCGACACCCAGGAATACGACGCAGTACCCAGGACAACGAATGTCGACCGGTCCTTTGTCCGCTCAGCTCTCGGACACTCGTCGGTGTCATCTTGGGTTGGCTCCGGCGACCGATCCTCGGAAATGCTGTTCACTGTTCTGCGTTGTCACCACAATCGTCACCGTCTTTTCCTTGAAGATGTACGTTGGAAGACATGTTTCGTCGTATCAGTGCAAGGACATCTCCATGTTATCACCTCATACTCGCCTCATTCGGCGCTTGTGCCAATCGATTCGCTCTCGACCTATGGTCTGATGGTTTATGTATACAGTGTGGCTGCCAACCGCCGACGCCAAAAGTCGTACAGTATCCAGCCGCCGATACCAGCGGTATTCTGTCCCGTCCGTCGCTTCAATCACTCCAAGTCAAGTATGCTCGCCAACTGCGACGGCGAGCGACAGAATCTGTTCTATTCCCGGGGCATGCTTCCACACCCAAATTTCTGATCACTCCGCGTGGTTCAAGCGGACATCAGACAAGTAACCCCCTGTGCGCGCTCCCGATCACGCTGGTTCCGCAAATCCAACATCCTCGCCGAGTCCTTGTTGTTCTCCGAATCGATCTAATGCTTCAGGCATGATGACGTCCGTGCGATCAGCGTCGGCCTCGCGATGGTACCAGGCAAGCGCGACATCATGCAAGATATCTTCTTTCCCCGTCTCGCGTGTAGCAACACGAGCGACGCGAAAGATCAGGTCTTTTTATAGATATACTGACGAGGAATGTCTGCTGCAGCACGCGTCGTAGATTAGCCTAGTACGTCGTCACGGATTCGCTCGAGAATATACCTCTATTGCACCTGCACCGTTCCTACAGCCTCTATCAACTCAGTCAAAGGCGCATCCTCCCGGACCCGAACGACGATCAAGCTGTCCGTCGCGACACGTCTGAACCGCGAGCGCCCAGATGGGGCCAGCAACAGCCCACCAAACGGCTGTCGAAGCCGGACGAGCAGCCGAAGAGCGCGCGTTCGCAGATCGAACAGCGGCTCGTCGAACGAAAAGTCCTGGTCGACCAAGGGACTAACCCATGGATGGATCAGGCGCAGACCTCTCGTCCCAGAGAGGTCGGCAGCCGTTTTGATCTCGACGTCCCCAAGCAGGGGCGTCGTCGCATGGTACACACGACCAACATCGGATTCTGAGGGAGGGGAAAGTTCATCGAGCTTGAAGACTATTCCAGGAAGTCTCAAGCGACCGGCGACGAGCGATAATGGTGAAAGGTCATGGAGATTCTCGTACAACTCTATGACGACAGAGATGTCGGGAATGGATGATCGCAATGCAGAGACCATTTGATCCATGTCAGAAGTCTCGACGGCTGGGGCAACATGCGGTGGTTCGATCTCGTTATAGACGGTCAGGCTGGCAGGTAGATAGCTGTGTTGACTGCCAGGAACCCCGGTCCACGCGAGGAGGGTGACCTCGTCCGATCGTGTCAATACATGTTCCAACAGACGACCGATCGCTAGGTTTCCCTCGCCGTACATGACCGGGAGCGCGACACCAAATATTCCAAATAGGGAGTATGCCATATCCTCCTCGCGCGTCGTTTGTCGTCCAGAAGCTAGGTAAAGCTTCTCACGAGCTCTGTCTAAACCAGGTTGAAGGATGGTCAATTGTTCTGTGGCGACATTTGTCGCCCGTTCCATTTCCGAGAGGACCGCGGGTGATTCCTTGTGGTTGAAGATTTCGAGCCCGAGGTATGGCTTCCAATCTTCGGTGTAGAATTGGACCACCTCCGAAGCGACATATTCTTGGTATGTCCATCCACGAGTGTTCCATATGCTCTTCCAAAGGCAGCCAGCTTCCTGCAACTCCGAGAAGACACCGAGAAGATGGACGACGGTCAGCGACGAACGACGGTACCACCGGAACATGGCAACAATCGACTCTTGTTGGACGGTCTTGTCAAGCTGATTGACACAACACGTGTCGCTCCAAGCCCACTTGTACTGAAGGGCGACCACCAGCTTGCAGAAATTGCGTAGTTTGTCGAACGTCGGAGACGATGGCAGTCGGTAGACAGAGTCGTTTTCGACTTGTTGGATCGTGGGTTCGCCGGGTTGCCATTTGTGCGAAAACATGACGTAGCGATAGAACTTGGTCACTTCTGCCTGAATACGACAGCGGTCGAGGACCTTTGTCATCGACGAACGAAGTTCATCATAAATTGGAAGCTCCTCGAAAGCAGCTCCCTGTTGCGTCTTGTCGTATAAACGACCGGTGTTGGTGTCGATGAGCACAGTCGGTAAGTGGCGGACAGCCTCCTCGACCTCACTTCGAATCACTGGAGTCGTATCGATATACTGACGACGAAGCTCTTAGCAATATTTCAGGACGACTCAATGCGGAAAGAGAAAAGTATGTACCGCGTATTTTCGGATCGCGGGATTGCTCGAATATCGACAGCATCGCCTTGAACGCATCGAACGCCTCACCGTACCGACCCATGTCATTGAATGCTGTATGCTTTTCTCCATACCCCTGGTGTGATGACGGGTCGAGTTCGACAAGCTGACAGGATGAATTAGTGGAGCACGTTTGTGGCAAGTATCCCAGTCCAAACCTCATTTCCGTGCTTAAGAAGAACCTCGTTGAGGTTGTTCGTGTCGAGGGATATCGCAGCAGAATAGTATTCAATCGCCTCTTCGTGCTTCTTGCTGACACTCGCAGCGTCACCGAGGCTCATATATTTCTCGGCACAGCGTTCTCGAAAGTCTGAGGGAGAGGAATATCTCAATTTCGGTTACACCACTGCTACAGCAACCTACCATGCTCCCACCGCGCTTGCTCGTCACTGGTTTCGGTGTCTCGCAGATCGTTCTGCATCTGCTGGAAAGCCTCCACGGCCTCAGAGAGGCGATCAACATCCTCGAGAGTGGTGCAAACGGTACGGTATGTGGTGAATTTAGATACGTTGAACTAAAACAAATGTCAATGTCCATATCCGAGTACTTGCCAACGAGTATACCTTGACGCTAGCATGCAGCGCTTCATGCGGGGCCGCGTTTTTCAGAACCGCACTAGCCCATTTTGCAAGTACAGTACACGGCGCTGAAGATCCCAGCGACAGTGCAGCAGCGTAAGCTGTAGCTGCCTCCTTCGGTTTTCCCGCGTTCGACGCGTCGTCACCGTTTTTTTCCAGAGTCCCGATGCACCGGGTCGTATATTCTAATGGATTTGATTAGATTGTTCATCCGAGCAACACAACGAGATGCACCAGTAAGCCAGTCGGAGAGGAATTTGTTGCCGTCGGTATCCCCGCTCGCAGTGTCTGCTATTTCGAGAAGAAGAGTGGCAGCGTCGATAATTCGGTTTTTGAAATACAGTACTTCGCATTGACGCATTTGTTCCTGTACGTGGACGGCGGATTGAAGCATTTGGATAGTTCGTTTCAGCTGCACGTTTTCGTCATCTGAAGAATACGGTCATGAAGGGCGCATGAACGACCGCGGCAGGAAACGTACGTAGCAATTTGCGTTGCTCCTCGGCTTCCTTCTCGTGCTTTTCTAAGATCTCTCGCTTGAGCTGCGTGATTTCGTCACCTGACGGTCATGGTCATCGACGGAGCATGAGGGGGTGGGACGCCAAACGCACTCGCTCGTAGTAACAATTGACTTTTCTCCTCCTCTGCGGCATGCCGAGTGTCGGCGAGTTCGCGGCGGAGTTGTTCGATGAGTTGTTCCGGGAATGCACTGTCGTCGCCTGGAAGAAATGAATGCTTTGAAGCACCAACGAGAGCGACTCGGGCGTACCTGCCTCCTCCTGCGTATGTACGGACTTATTGACCTTCTCTTCGTGTTTTCCTTCTTTGGATTCAAAAAGTTGGAGTTTCGCTGCGTCGCGTTCCTAGTGGAAAGCAGTCGAAGACTACCGGACGAACCAAAGAAGTTTACTTACGTCGACTAAGTACGACAAAGGACGTATATCGGCCAAGTCGCGGAGGGAAACCACCTTCCCCCAGACGGTTGCGAGGTGGTAGTGGTCTGATATAGCAAGAGACTCGACCTGATGATTGAGGTGGATGCAGGAGCCGATTTGCTGATGCGTGGTAATGTCCCAGAAAGAGAGTGATGAACCAACTGCGGCAGCAATGAACTTGCCGTTGCTGGCCAGAGCAATGCATGGATAACCACTCGCGCTATGAATGGCCCACTTCGAGATCGTCTTGCCCGTGGCGACGTTGAGAAC
This sequence comes from Strobilomyces echinocephalus, assembly GCA_038090115.1. Classification (NCBI taxonomy): domain Eukaryota; kingdom Fungi; phylum Basidiomycota; class Agaricomycetes; order Boletales; family Boletaceae; genus Strobilomyces; species Strobilomyces echinocephalus. The sequence continues at coordinate 11,881 of JBBPMC010000697.1, forward strand.
GTGGATGAGACTGACGCGAGACAACGTGAAGAGTTGCTTCCCATCCGTGGACCAGGTAAGGGCATCATTTCGATATGAGCTGACTTGGATCGGGACGTTAAAGAAACAGTGGCCTTCTTCGCCGTAGACCCGAACAGACTCGCGGTTCCAGGTGGCGGTGGCAACGAGACGACTGTCGGGAGAAAATTTAGCAGCGACGACAAGGCTGTCGTGTTCCCATGGTCCGAGGAGCTGTGCGCCGGTCGAGAGCGACCAGACGCAGGCAGTCCCGTCGTTCGATCCGCTCGCGATCTTGGTCCCGTCGGGCGAGACGTCCACTGCAGACACCGAATCGCGGTGTCCTTCAATCTCTCGCGCTTTCTCACGCGTCTCGGCGTTCCACAGCTGCACCTCTCCGTTCTTCGTCCCGGTTACGATCCATCTACCATCTCGCGACACTGCGATGGAGAAGACCCAATTCCCCGCGTCCATCGGCGCACCCACCTCACTGCCATCCTCCGCCCGCCAACACAGGATCTTCCCATCCATGCCTCCGCTCACGACGTGCTCCCCGTCAGCCAGGAATGCGACGCAGTATACGGTACTTGGACATTGGATGTCGACTAATCCATCTCTCCCGTGGATTGTACCAGAACAGGAACTTTGTCCACTCAGCTCCTCGACGCCCGTCAGGATCGTCTGGGGTCGAGTCCGCGAGGTAGGTCTGTCCCCTGTTCGAGTCGGTTCTTGTCTCGTCAGTGTCGTCGATTTGATCGTCTCGTTCGGCGCTCACCGTCTTTGCTCTGCAGGCGTGCGCTGGACGACATGTTTGGTTGAGGTGTCAGATCAGTGGGAGCGATGGATGCGTGGATGTCCGCTCTGTGTACGCCTTTCCAGTAAGTCGCCCGTCACCACGTGTCCTATCGGTTCATACATTGCAGGGCCGCCTTGTGTCTCGGCGCTGATGCTTATCAATTCGTCGACCTATGGCCGTAAATGCTGTGTTGCTACAACCAATAAGAGATGCCGAAACTTGTGCAAGACGTCGGCGCAGGTGATACTAGCGATGACTTCATGGCATTCCGTCACGTCGGGCACTTCCAACCAAGTTAAATACATTCGCCACTGCTCAGCCTTGTCATTGTTCCATTCCTGTCCGCGACGCTTCACCCGCAGGGCGATCAGAAGATTGTTTGACCAGCATATACACCCACGCGCCGATCACCTCCCACATCATCTCCGTGATCACACTTATCCAACATCCTTAGCGTCAAACCCCGCCGCGTCCTTGTTGTCCTACTTCACCCGTTGGTTGCTTGTCTGCACGACACGACTGGGGAGCGCACGCCAGATTTGCCGTCCCACCATGCGCGATCGCATCAGGTCGAAGATGGGCAGGTGCAGAAGGACAACGAGGAAGAGTTTCGGGGACTAATTGGTGAGATCCCAAGACAAAGAGCGTCGTCTTCGCGACGGCATTTCACGACGTAGGCATAGTCGACTTCTCTGTACATTGGATCGAGGATGCGAGAGTCTACTACCGTGTAAGCAAGGTCTGCAGAGCGAGTTGAAAGTGTTAGCCAGCAGGAACGCGAACGAGGCAACGCTGACTGACATTCGAGATTAGTGCGCAGCAACCAGACAGGTCGACTTGGCTGATCGCCCGTCGATGTGAAATCGGTCCGCTTTCGGTGCTCTTGATTGTCCCCTCCACCCCCGCTACCCTGGCGATCCGTTTAGCTTGTGTCGTGGACAATTCGGGTGAGCAACGAGTGAGCGCAGTGGTCTGCGGTCTGGACGACGGCTCATGGCGCGCAGACATCAAGACAGGCGTCCGAAGGCGAGCGTCGAACAGCGGCCCAAGTCTGAAGTCGTCTGTCCCGCACAGAACATACCCCTTAGCCCTCAAGCATTTTCTCCGTCCAATCATCGCGCCTGAATGCGGGTCTCATATCGCAGCGCAATCTCGGACTCTGTCTCGGACTCTCGATGTTATTTCTTCTTGCGGGACGATGATACTGCAAGTGGACGTGAGACTCGGGAATCGATCAAAGCAACGAGACGGTACCGACCAAGTAGCCGTCGAGCTGCGACAAGTTCGTCCTCCGAGTCTGGTGCGGGTCCCGGTTCCTCCTCTTCGACCTCGACCTCGAGCTGTCATCGTCTTCAACCATCTCGGCGTCGTAAAGATTCAGACCAACGCCTACCCGCAATGCGTGCCATGTGCCTGTGTCTAGAGTCAGTGTCGTGAACACCATATACACCGCGTTCTGTGGTAAATCGTCACTTTACGAGATATTGCTCACCGCGCATGATGAGCCGCTCGATGCGGCGCGTTTTTGTCTACCTAGGGAGAAAAAGAAAAGCCGAGACGTAAACGATCACTCGAACTGTAACAGACATCCAGCATACCTCCGCCCGAATGTCAGTGCGTCCAAAGGATACGATTATGTCGTAGTCGAGCCGGTAGTAAACACCCAATCCATATCCCTGTTCGTCACGGGTAGAGGCGAGAAGATACGATGTCCCAATGTAGCCGGAAGGGAACTGTGGACCACGATTAGTTCTGTCATTTTCCGAAGAGAAATGGCTGACCTTTGCAGTGGGAGCGCATTGAATATGAACTTTGCACAGACACAAGCCAGTCAATTGGAGTAGACGACTATTATTATATCACGACTGACTGCAATATTGTGCAGTCGCAACGACTACAGATTGACAAACTGTTTCGCCACTGCGACCGTGCCAACCGAACGAAAAACGCACCTGTATAATCGAGCGTTTCCAGCGTCACGGGGAAAAGCAATGCAAACATCAACCTCCAGTCGAGCGGCCTCCAAAAACCAGATTTCGCATTCTGCTTTGAGTCCCGAGTCGAGTTCGACGCCTCGACGGCTGCATCTAAGAATAGCAAAGCGGGCCAGCACAAGTGGAGCAAAGAAGTAAGACAGGACGCGGATCACGGGCATCAGAAGGCGCCCAGAGACCGTATCATTCCACCCACCTTGACTACCAGGTCTGTCTTCAGGCAGAACCTCCATTCTTTTCCCAAGGGGAAGCCGAAATGTAGGGCACGACTGAGGGTGTGTTGGGGAACGAATGGTGTCCCAGTCCCTCCCGCGGGTCTTATACCACTCAGATGCCGCATCTGACAGGTGAGCGGCCAGTGGAGGCCGAAGGCTTGCTGGCTACCACAGCAAGTCTTGAGTCAGCCCAAGGAAACGGCGTTACCCTCACGGATCCCTCGATCCCATGCGCCGTTGCTCTCCTTCGCATGGACACGCATCGCCACAGCATCACTGCATGCAATCAGAGTTGCGTACTGCTGTCACGGTCCGTCGCGCGACTCCTGGTATGCCATTTTTCCAGTTTATGTTGAAAGATGGCAGACACTGTCAGTCCGTGTCGAGCAATGTCCGAAAGAGCGCTGCCTAAAGCTCAGGGACACGTTCCGTCGGAGTGACGACAGGCCGGATCAGAGGAACAAAAAAAAAACACGAATCTTGATTTCCTATTTTTGCTCATTGACTGCACGTTCAGACTCGGGGAGGTCGCGGCGAAGCTTGTCATTAGTTTCTTTGATTTTCCTCACCTAACGGATACGATCGTCAACGAATCGCGAGCATGGGGGGGAGGAACGCTCGCAGCAACCCATTCTGCTGCTTTACCACACGCCGAGCATTGGCAAGTTGTTCAATAGCTTTGTGAATGCTTTGATGTATCAACGAGAGCGACTAGAACATACCCTTCCTTCCCTGCACATGTAGTGACCTATTGTCCCTCTCTCCATGCGTGGTTTCGGAAAGCTGGGTGCCAAGTTTTGATACATCGCATGTCCGAGGGAAAGCAGTCGAAGACGAGCAGATGAACCAAAGTCTACGCACGTTGACCAAGTAAAATGAGGGAGGAACATCCCCAAAGTTGCATAGCGAAACCTGTTCGTCGGTGGCGAGGCGGCAGTGGTGCGATACAGCCAGAAATCGACTCGATGGTAATAGTCGAGCTGGACGACGGTGGCGATTTGCCGGTGTGTAGTGGTATCCCAGAAAGAGAGTGATGAACCGGCCGGCGCAGCAACGAACTTGTCGTTGCTCGCCAGAGCCATGGATGGATAACCACTGCGCGTTTTTGTCACCTAACGGATATAATCATCAACGAAGCATGAGCGCCGGCAGAAAAGAACGTACGTAGAAGCCCGTTTTGCTCTTCGGCGGAACGCTTGGCGTTAGTGAGTTCGCAGCGTAGTAGTTCGATGATTTGTTCTGGGGATGCACTGTTGTCGCCTGGTAGACGTGAATACTCTGATATACGAACGAGAACGACTTGAACGTACCTTTCTCCCCCTCCGCACGTATGTTTGTGTCTCTTCCTGGTGCTGGATGTAAACCTGCGAACGAACCAAAGAAAAGTTTACTCGCGCTGGCCAAGTACAACGAAGGAAGTATATCCGCCAAGTTGCATGGTGAAACCGCCTTGTAATCCACCGGCTGCGAGGCCGTGGTGGTCCGATAAAGAAGGGACATGATGATTGAGCCTGACGACAGAGCTGATGCGTAGTAGTGTCCAAAAAAGAGAGCGATGAACTTGCCGTTGCTTGCCAGAGTGATGCATAGATAAATGCCGGTGCTGTGAATAGACCACTCCGAAATTGTCTGGCGAGGAGCGATGTCGAGAGAGAGGACGCGTCATGAGACAACGCGAAGAGTTCTTTTCTGTCGAATGACGAGGGCATTGTTGTGCCATGAGCTGACTCGGACTCCAGCGACGTCGAAGGGGTCACGGCCGTCTTCGTCATACGCAGTGGCGACGGAACAATCGTTGGGCGAAAACTTGGCAACGATGACGTAGTGTTCTTTCCATGGTCCGAGTAGTCTTTCGCTGGTCAGACAGTTTCAAGCCTCGACTTACCTCGGATTTCTCACGCGTCTTCCGAGTCCGTCGACCCACCCACATCGCTGCCATCCGAGTCGTGCCCGCTCACAATGTGCTACCCGACACCCAGGAATCCGACGCAGTACCCAGGACAACGAATGTCGACCGGTCCTTTGTCCGCTCAGCTCTCGGACACTCGTCGGTGTCGTCTTGGGCTGGCTCCGGCGACCAATGCTCGGAAATGCTGTTCACTGTTCAGCGTTGTCGCCACAATCGTCACCGTCTTTTCCTTGAAGATGTACGTTGGAAGACATGTTTCGTCGTATCAGTTCAGTGCAAGTACATCTCCATGTCATCACTTCATACTCGCCTCATTCAGCACTTGTGCCTATCGATTCGTTCTCGACCTATGGTCTGATGGTTTATGTATACAGTGCGGCTGCCAACCGCCGACGCCAAAAGTCGTGCAATATCCAGCCAATACCAGCGGCATTCTGTCCCGTCCATCGCTTCAATCACTCCACGTCAGGTATGCTCGCCAACTTCGACAGGGAGCGACAGAATCTGTTCTATTCCTGGCGTATGCTTCCACACCCAAATTTTGGATCACTCCGCGTGGTTCAAGCGTCGCGGACATCCGACAAGTAACCTCCCTGCGCACGATCCCGATCATGCTCGCATCTGTCAAATCCAACATCCTTGCCGAGTCCTTGTGGTTCTCCGAGTTGACGTCCGAGCGATCAGCGTCGGCCTCGCGATGGTACCGGGCAAGCGCGACGTCATGCGGGATATCTTCTTTCCCCGTCTCGCATGCAGCTGCACTCGCGACGCGCAAGCTCAGGTCTTCTTACAGACATGGCAGCAGACATCTGTTACAGCACGTGTCGTAGATTAGCGTAGTGTGTCGTCGTGGGTTCGTCCAATAATGTACCTCTACTGTACCTGCACCGTTCCTACGGCCTCCATCAGCTCGCTCAACGGCGCCTCCTCCCGGACCCGAACGACGATCAAACTGTCCGTCGCGACCCGTCTGTACCGCGATCGCCCGGACAAGGCGAGCAACAGCCCACCAAACGGCTGTCGGAGCCTGACGAG
>JBBPMC010000698.1:0-17724 GCA_038090115.1 Strobilomyces echinocephalus
AGTGCTCAGGTTGTGGAAACCCCGAGCATGGAGCTCAAACTTGCCCTAAAGTGCAGAAGCTCTAGGGCGTTAACTCCATATCTGCCCGACGCTTGGGAAGAATGGTTGTCCATATCAGGTCTATTATCGAGATACCCGTCCATTCCCGACGGCCTACGCTACGGTTTCACCGTCGATGCCACTAATCCATCCACCTCATTTATGCCATCCAATAATCCCTCCATCTTGGAGTTTGCATCTGTGTTTAAGGAGATAGTTACCAAGGAAATCACGAAGGGCCGATACATCGGTCCTTACAGCAAAAATGTCGTCGAGAGTGTCATTGGCCCGTTCCAGACCGCCCCACTATCACTAGTTCCCAAACCTGGCAAGCCAGGAAAATACCGCCTTGTTCAGAATCTCTCTTACCCCTATAAATCCACGGACTCAGACTCATCCGTTAATTCTAGAGTAGACCCCAGCCGTTTTCCGGCGCAGTACAGCACATTCCTCATTGTCGCGTCACTAATTTCTCACCTCCCTCCTGGCTCTGAGGCGGCAGTTAGGGATGTGGCAGAGGCATACCGAACTGTTCCCTCGCATCCCTCGCATCCCTCGCAATGGCCCTCCTTAGTAGTTCGCTTAGCTGAAGATGAATTCACTGTTGACACGTCCTTCTGTTTTGACTTCGGCCCATCTGGGGGTATATATGGCCTGATTGGGGGCGCAGGTGCGGACATTTTGCGATACGCTGGCATTGGTCCTATCGCCCGCTGGGTGGATGATCACATCTTCTTCCATATCCAACGATCCCATCTTAGTACCTACAACGCAGCTCGATCCTCTCTGGCCTCGCTCATTCAAGGGGAAAAATCACGCATCACACAGGGTGGCCGTACATGGTTTGCTGGGAAACCACTTCCCAACGGGAAACCAGAAGAGTTCGACGAGGACCTCATTTTTCCCATTAAGGACTTATCCAGGGCCTCCCCAAGATCCGCGCATGATGCCGACTTCTGCTACAACTTTGACGACATCAACTGAGTCACCGACTCGCTGGGCATCCCGTGGGAAGCCTCAAAAGACATCCCGTTCTCTCTCACCCCAATTTTCATAGGCCTCCTATGGGACCTCAGTACTCGAACCGTCTCCCTCACTGAACCGAAGCGCATAAAGTACCTCGCAGCCATCGACGCATGGGAGGGTAAGCGCACTCACACCCTGCGTGAGGTACAGAAGTTGTACAGCAAATTACTTCACGCTTCCCTCGTTTTCCTGCCAGGCCGCGCATACCTAACTAATCTAGAAGCGATGCTCGGCATCTTTGGTGACCGACCCTTCATGCCTAGAACCCCACCCCGTGCTACCCCCCTTGATTTAAAATGGTGGCGCGACACCCTCTCCGTTTCCCCCTCCCCTTCCATTCCCATCCCCGGTCCACATCCCGTTCTCAATTTCCGCGCTTTCTTGGATGCCAGCTCTGGGATTGGTATTGGTATCACAATCGGCGTCCGGTGGCATGCTTGGCGGCTGCGCCCTGGGTGGCAATCTGACGGGCGCGACATCAGCTGGGCAGAGAGCGTCGGCTTTGAACTCTCGGTGCGGGCCCTCCTCGCAGCTGGAGCCACCAGCCTTCATCTCCAGGTTTTCGGCGACAACATTGGAGTTATCGACGGCTGGAAGAATGGGCGCAGCAGAAACCGTCACATCAACGATGTGTTCAAACGACTCCACAGCATCTTGCGCGACGCTGATTGCCAGGTGTTCCCCAAATATGTCCCCAGCGCACAAAATCCAGCCGACCCTCCCTCCCGTGGCATATTACCCCCCACACATCTTCTCCTGCCCACCCCACCCATCCCAGATGCTCTCCAAGCCCACCTCGCCAGCTACCCCCTCCCTGCATCCAAGTACCCGCTCAATCTCATCCCGGAGTCCAGTGCCCCCAACCTCCCCTGCATGACACCCCCGCAGTTGAGCCATCCAGGGCCCCAACAGCTCAGCCGCTCCAGCCCGCATCCTCCTCCCTCTCTGCCTCCCACTTGCGGCCCTCCCCCCTCCGCCCCCCATGCAAGGCCAGGGACCGCCTCTTCTTGTGGTCCCCCGTGCACCGGCGTTCCCTGCATGACTCCAAGGCGCTGCTCTCGGCGGATGACGTCGCCCGCATCTACCAAGTAATCTCTCACGCCTGGGCAGAGAGCACCAAAGAAACATATGGGGCGGGTCTCCTCGCCTTTCATGTTTTTTGCGATGGCAAACTCATTCCCGAGATCGACCGTGCCCCAGCGAGCAGCGCCATCATCTTGGCCTTCATTTCGAGTTTAGCAGGCTTGTATTCTGGCAGCGCCATAGTCAACTACCTCAGCGGCGTCAGAGCGTGGCACACAATGCACGGCGCCCCCTGGTCCCTAAACGACACCGAGACAGAAGCCTTACTGAAGGCGGCCTCCCACCTTGCCCCTCCCAGTTCTACACGCACCGCAAGGGATCCCTACACTGTCGACACCCTGATCGCAATCCGGAGCCGACTCTCACTTTCGTCCCCCCTGCACGCTGCAGTCTTCGCATGCCTCACCACCGCGTTTTATGGCACAGCTCGCACCGGTGAACTCACCATCCCGAAGCTCGAAGCCTTTGACACTGCGCTCCACATCAAACCCGCAGACGTCTCACTCCAACGTGATCGCCACAGAAACGAAGTCATGAATTTCCGCTTGCCGCGGGTAAAAACGACATCCAAAGGGCAGGACATCACCTGGGCAAAGCAGGACGGCCCCTCAGACCCCAAATCCGCTTTCGAGAATCACCTCCAGATCAATGATCCTCCCCATCAGGGCCCCCTCTTCGCGTACCACAATGGCAAGGGCTACAAACTGCTTACCAAGAAGAAATTCCTTTCCACCCTCGCATCCGCCCTGAAGGAGGCTGGGCTTCCCCCTCTGCAGGGTCATGGCATCCGGATCGGCTCCACCTGTTAAGACCGGGTCAACTCCGGTAACTCCGGGATATTCCGGTGTTATGGCGAACGGGTGGGACTTGGCTTCAGCGACTCGAGCGGAGCGCTGTGCCATTGTCAGAGTCCTGGTCCAGGATTTGCGGAAAGCGGAACTTGGCGGAGTAAGACTTAACGTCGGCTGGCGACGAAGTCGAGCGGAGTGTTCAGAGGAGAGCCTTGGAGACTCAAGCGGAAGTCAGAGGAGTCGAGTCTAAGATGATATTCGAACTGGAGAAGTACAGCGAGTATCATAGGGTTTATATACGAGAAGGCAGAGCGCATTAGTAAGGCGCTGTACTGCGGAACATGAGTAAGACGGAATGAAGAGGAAGCGGAAGCCGGAGCTGTGCATCCTAAGCGAAACACAGGTTCGGGGTTATCTACGAAGCGAGACTAGTACTAAAAGAAATACAAGGGTTAACATATGTGGAAGGGGAGAAGGTATCTACAGCGGGAAGGAACTCCGGGGGTGCGGCATGGTCTCTAGCGCGAGAACAAAACGGAGTTCGTGAGTGCGTGGTGCGGAGTGATGTCCGCAGAAGCGGAGTTTGACTTGCGTGGAACGGGATATGACACCACCCTTGAATACCTATTGCGAAATGTCCCCTTTGACGTCGTCAAATCCAAAGGAAGATGGGATAGCGACGCATTCCTCATATACCTGCGCCAGCATGCCCAGATCCTGGCACCCTACATCCAGGCTGTACCCAGAGTACACGAGTCCTTCCTCCGTCTTACCCTCCCACCAGCCACATCAGCAATGTAACATAATACTTACCGTAACTTATCTGCTTTTCGGCTACTTAGTGACGCTGGTCAGGTCCCGAGCCAACACAAGTAGGTTTTCAAGGTTACAGCGAGGACAGCATTGTGCCACTGGCGAGATAGATAGTGGACAAGTACATATGATATACATCAAGTTAGTAAATGATTGTAGTATGTGCAACGAAAACATGTAAGCAGTATTAATAGTCGTTTACCGAGTACCATGGATTGGATGGGTGGGTAGGGTATACCCAGCGGGAAGGAGTACCAATGTGCGCGGCGCTTGTCGACGTTGTCTGACACATCCGGAGTGGTGGGGGGAGTGATGTACGCCGCCGATGGATTTGAGGGCAAGGGGTAAGCGGGTTTAGAAGGTGATGGGTACCTCTGCCCATATGACTGGGATGGGGTGGTACTTGGGGCCGCGGCGAACGAGTTGGCGGTCGGCGGGGGTGTGGACTTCTTGGTCGAAGGTAGGATATATGGATGGTAGGGAACCTGGGCCGATAAGGTCTTTGTGGATCATCTCCTCGAGGTCCTCGAGGGTCACGGGGTTGATGTTGAGTTTCCATTCGAGATACTGGGACATCTCCCTCTCCATCTGGTTTATCTCGCGCTGCTGGAACATACTCTGGGCGACGATGAACCACGACTTTTTTGAATATGTATTGTCGGAGATGACTTTCGATGCGAGCATGAAAGCGGAGATGAATAGACGGTGATCTGAGGACGGTGACCCGAGAATCCCTGAGTGGTCGGGAAATGGGCCTTGAGTCGCTAGAGGAGGACGAGCGCAGTGGAAGTGACGGAAGAATGGAGCTTTGTCCTGTGCAGCGCGTAGGCAATGAAATGCGGGAGCTTAACCGTGGTGTTCGAGGAAGGGGGATACTCCGGACGTGCTGGTTTTGAGGTCTGCTCATGGCCGTAAAGGGGATCTTGCCTAGGCTGAGCAGATGGGGTTAACCGACGGCTGAGAGGGATGAGAAAACGTAGTTAGGGTAACATACTCTGTGTGATGATGGACGTCCAGGACTTGTTCGAATATGTATCATCGCAGATGACTTTCGATGCGAGCATGAAAGCGGAGATGAATAGACAGTGATCCGAGGACGGTGACCCGAGAATCCCCGAGCGGTCGGGAAACGGGCCTTGAGTCGCTGGAGGAGGACGAGCGCAGCGAAGGTGACAGAAGAATAGAGTTTCGTCTGGTGGAGCGCATAGGCAATGAAGTGCGGGAGCTTGACTGTGGAATTCGACAAGGAAGAGGGGGATTCCGGACACGCGAAGAGGTGAGTGATGAACCGACCACATAGTTTCGATGTCTGCTCGTGGCCGTAAAACAGATCTTGCCTGGAAGATGTGGGCTGAGTAGACGGGGGTTTAACTGACGACTGGGAGGAATGAGAAACCGGAAAAAACGGGCAGTCAGAACACGCACTGGTTGTTGGAACGGGATGTGGGGATGGCAGATGTTGTGGGCAGCTCTGTGAACAGGTGAGTTATAAACTGAGTGCGTAGTGTCAGGGTCTGCTTGTGGACGCAAAAGAGATCTTGAGGTGGTAAAGCAAAGCCTCATGAAGCGATTTCGAAAGCATGATGGTCAGCAAATTTGTTGACATAAAAGAGATGGAAACTATCGTAGGAATGATATGGTCGAAGGTGGATAGGTACAGCATGTTTACCGTATACGGGAATAAGATGTGCAGCCCGGTAGATGCTATCAATATGGATGATAGTTATTCCGCGTCGGTGCTGCTCATTGAACTGTGGGCGCACCAACCACATCCCGGTGTCTTCATCTGGCTGGTCCCCAACACGATCAAACCAGTGTACAACTGCGCATGGATAATACACGCCCCTGAAATAGAATGAGAAGAATGTAAGGACGCGGGCTACTTCTAGGCCATTCATTGGCCCCGTCTCTGGACCTGCGCTCACAAAAGCACAGTCATGACGTGGCGCTTCATTTCGCCACAGGGGGGTGGCGCAAATGAACTCGCGACGCATGCCATGGATGCCGCAGACATCACTGGGGGCATAGAACAACGCACTCGCAGAGTTCACCACCTTGATCTTGCCATCGTAGTGGGGGTAGACGTCCTCTGGCACATCTAATAAGTCACTGGTATCATCATCTTTGTGTCGTTGTTCAAATAGAAAGCGGGCGAGTAGGACGGTGATGTCTTGGATGCGAAGCTCCTCTCCCAGCTGAAGCACGGTGCGTGCACGCTTACACTCTATAGTGAACTTGAAGGTTGAGACACATGTGGCATGAGGAAGACACTTACGAACAGTTTGCGCGAGGCGAACATGGGCCTCAACAGCTACAGGATCTGTATCATCAGCCTCAGCAGCCCCAACATCTTCTTCATAGGAACCATCTGGACTGTCCTGGTCCCGAGGCATCAATGGAGGGAAGGGGGGGTCTTCAGACGCTTAGCAGTCGATATGTCAGTTGCAACCAGGCTGGTATAAATTTCTGCATGCTTACCTTCACCACAGGTTTCCCGTGTGTTGTCGGGACGAATATTAGCCAAGATGTGTGAATCAAGCATCCCACGTGCAGTGAAGTCGCTTCGCGCCGCAGCAAGTTTGTCAAGTCGTTGGTTCGTGAGTAAAATTTGCCCAAGCGGCTCATTGCGGTTGGATCGCCGGTAAGGCTCTTTGATAGCTTTGATGTGTTTCGACTCGGTTATTGATGAGCATAGCCCATTTGGTGCGCCGAACTGGCATATCATATCAATATAGTGTTTCATCGAATGCTGCCGGGGAAGTGAGAATGAGGTGACCACATTTTCGTCCTTGAAGACCTGACGGTAATGGTAGAACCGACTGAGTGCATCTTGAATTTGGGAAAGGCTCGTTTCATCGATAACATTCCGGCGCACAAGGTAGCAGAACTCCAGGAATGCACGAAGTGTGTGCACCATCCCCGAAGGTACATAGCCTTCAATGGCGGGCAAATAGACCTATCATATGCTAGCAGTGAGCAGCGGCAATAGGTCACAATGAAGCAAAAACAGGTTACCTTCATTAGTGCTTTGGAATCGTTACCTGTCCATTGCTTGAAGTTCCGACCTTGTGGAAAGCGACGCAGGCCGGCAAATGATGCAACCGCTGCGATCCTACCACGATGCTTAAATATTCTCATCACTGACTTAGTAGAAATGGAACATACCTTCGGTCAATGTCGTCGAGGACAACTTGATAGAGGCCATTCTTGTACTGCTTACGAATATACCTTTCAATCCAATCAACGAGATGATCCTTGAATGCGCCTTTAATCAACTGATGCAGAATGTCGGGGGCGAGTAATATGTATATGTCGGCCTGAGGAAAATCATTTGTGAATGGCTGGGTGGATCAGCGTGGACACCATCAGATGGAGGCTCATATCATCAAATAGAAGAAAAGCTTACCACGAGATCACGAACGATGCCATATTCGTCCCACAATATCCCCCACTCGAAATCTTCAACAAGTAGGTTCGTGTGCTCTTCACAACGGTAGAGTGCATCTTGGTCAAGGTCTTTGTTGCATGACATACATCTGCATACACAATGAGAAAAAATACGCACGACGTAAAGGGTCACTTACTTGGGACACCAGTTACGCACAATGCAAGCTAATAATACTTGCTCCTCATAATCAGCGATGTATGGTCCCAGAGAGTAAATGACTCGTCGAAAGAAGCCATCAGCGAATTGTTTCAGTGTCCATTTTGTCATGAATGGCCTCAGCCGCTCAAGTATCTTTGATAGCGAGCAATGAAAAAGTTGGCCGCGGAATTTGTGAAATGCAGGTGTCGCGGAGTGTTCCTTGGTAGCTGCGTTATATAAGATTAAAGGACAGTGATCCACGAGCTCTTACAACTTACTTTTTGGCATTGCGAGAAATCCAATCAGTTTAACACCGTTCTTGTGTGCACGGCGTGCGGTATTGTGCAAGTTGCCAATGGATAAGTAAAGGGGGTAATAGTCGTGCTGGCCAGTTGCGACAGACACAGTTGTCTTATCAGACCCGAGAATCACGGGAACCAATAGCGCCCCATGTGTCATGGGGTCTTGGGCAATGACGTCCTGTATAGTGAAATAACTTATATGTAAAAAAATGCCACTCGAGGGATAGCACATACCGCCTCGTCCCATGCCCAGTCACCGGACATGAAGTCTTGCCAGCGACGAGTATGTTCTGCCGAGTCATACTCCCTGTATGGCACAAAGTCCATGAGGTTTTTGAACTCAGCATTGTCAAGTATTTGCGTGACCACAACATCTGGATCCCACATCCAAACATCAAATGCATCATCCATCCAAGGCGCTGGAGGATCAGTCCGGTCTCCACTGTACTTGACGGCAAAGGATTCCCAACAAATGTCGCCAACCTTCAAGCTGTCAATTATGCTATACATCTCATTGCAGCTGCTGAATGGTGGGCGGCCATTGTATTTGTCAACATATGCAGCGAAGACGTCAAGTAGCTTGTTTATATTGCCCCCTGACATCTGGACATTGGTGAACAGCAGATCGGCGAGCTCGAATTCAGAACGGTCATTGAAGGGAGTCCAGTCATTGGAAGATTTCTCAGAGTAGGGAAGGGGCGGGCTGCCTTGAGGTAGGAAGTTGCCCTGAGCGTCGCAAGGGAGTCCTGTGGAGTGAAAACACGTTAGTTGATGACTCGGTGAACATTAAAGTTGAAACCCCACCAGTCAATTTAGTATGATAGTTACGGTAGAGCTTTGCATTTGGGCCATGCCATTGTGAGTTCACTTCCCCGTCATCCATGCTAGTACGAGGACTGGCATCATGATCGTCCACTTGTGGATTGTCAGGAACATCGGGAACATCACAGGCAGCATCTTGTGCAGCGGGGATGGATCCACTCAGAGGGGAATTTGGTGTTGGATTAGACCCAAAAAATTTGGGGTGAAATCGGTTGATGTGCTGTGTAAGCCCAGATTTATTGCCGAACCAGCGCTTACAATTTGGAAACTTGCAAGGAATATGGAGAAGTGTTTTAGCACGGCGGCTCACGTGCGTGGATGGCATACTCGTAGTCATGAAGGATTGCATTGCGACTTGCAGCACATGTACGGGGAATGCTTGCAGGGAGAGGGTTGTGAAGGCGTGAAGGGACTAGAAAAAAAACCCGTAGACACATCACGGCACACTTTGAGGGCCAGCATGAACCCCAAACCTACGTGCAAATATGGTTAGAGCATATGGAGACGAAAAGACTTTCACCGTACAAAAGGTGACGGAGGTGGCCCAAAAATTTTCGGCACGCTTTCCCCTCATCCTTGTCATTCTTTCAGTGCCCTCCGGTGCGCTAAGTCAATCGTTTTAGTCACTCATTATGCCACCTTCCACAAATCCCACCTCGACTCGCCGTACTCGCACGTCAAACATGACAAAGCATCCCGGCCTGCCAGATGCTCCAGCCAGACGCCGATCACATGCTGAGAAGCTCGCTGATGATGCAGAGCAGTTAGAACATCAGGCAGAACAAGATGCAAAAGCGCTGCTTACCTTGGAGAAGATTGCCTCCGTTGAGGAAGCCATGAAAACTTCTCAAGGCACCAAACGGATGTCGACCAAGAAGGGTGTTCGTCCAACTAGGCTGATGTCAGCCAAGGATGGGGTCACAGCTGCAGTCACCCCGAAAGGCAAGTCATATTTTGATAGCTGTCAACCTGAGTAAGCATTGAGCGAGTTGGACATATCCCCAGATCACCTTGATGGTCAGGTAGTTGACAATGGTGCTATGCCCAGCACCGGGCCAACTAGCAAGACAAAGAAGCCTGGTAGTGGGCTTGGACTACGTGAACTTCTAGCTGCCACTCAGGCTCGTCGTGAGCAATCTAAGCAGTTGTTGATGACTGCAGCGCGAGGATGTGCACAGCCACAGCCTGACTTAGAACTAGACAAACCGTGTCCGTAAGTGGCTTCTGAACGCTACCATCATATTATTACTCACTGAATCAACACTCTTCTTCATTAATATGATGCGGTCTTCACCCAGAAACACAAGTCACAAATCACAAGTGCTCACTAAAGTCAATCAGTGGACCATGCGCATGAAAAAGGAAAACAAGTCCAGCACGAAGGCGCAGTCGTCTCTACCTTCTGTCAGCACTGCGACCTCGGGACCACCGTCGACTGTTCTATCCGGTGCTACGCAGAGTACTGGAGCAACCAGCATCGAGCATGAGGATTGCGATGTGGATATGGTCGAAAGTAACACTTATGGCAGCTTTGGGGAAGACGGTGATGATAGCCTAGAACGGGAAGCTGCTCAGATGGCTATGAAAGAGACACAGGTGAGTCTTGTACAACGTGATGTTGACATTTTGGGACCCTCACGTTTTTCTCAATAGTCTGTCGTTGAGCTGACCCAGGTCCCACTGAGGCTACAGGGAAGACAGCCAGGTTTGAAGCGCAAGGTTTGCGAACCCGATGTCGATAATGCCCCTGGGCCCGCCACCAACGAGGAGGTCGACAATCTTTCAGGTGCTGAAACTGAGCTGGAGGAGAGCGAGGGAGAATCCCAGCCCTGCCACATAAATAGTGCTGGGTGTCGTCTCACCGCAGCCTCACGTTTCACCAATCAGGTTTGGGGACATGTTATCTCACTCGTTAATTACTGATGACCAATTTCATGTTGCATAGACTTGCATCAACGTGCTTGCGCGGCCAGCCAAAAAAGTCAAGACTGAGCCAACGAAGGAGAATGTTCCCAGTATTTCCACCGCTTCTCCATCCACCAACTCTGCTGTGGCCAGCCGGAAGGCTACTCGCACAGGCCAAATGCCGGGCAAATTAATGAATGCACACCACACGTTGACGTCGTCCTCTGCCACTACATCTGACTCCAACCATACTGCACCGACCAGCAGCGGCCAAGGACGTTCCACGAAGGTGAACCTTCCCCCCGAATTGTTGAAAGAGGGTAGGTGGCAGAGGGAACTCATGCCAACACTGCTACTGTGGGCAGGTGGCTGCGAGGATGTTTGGGCTGTCGGGGGACCCGCGATCGCTTATGCGCTCCCACTGATTATTGATTTCCATCCAGACCCCGAGATGCAATCGAGTTCTATGGATTTTGGCTGGCAAGGAGCCATTGTCTCTGTGGTATGTTGCTGTTTGGCGTACGCTGCACGCACCAATAGTCCGTAATTGATGTTTTGTATTAGGCTCAGCAACGCGTGTATGACTGGCGACACAATATCGGATCTACTGCTATGGCCATTGCCATCAGTTTATTGCAGTGTGCCTCTACTGATCGCGAAGTCAGAGACATGGCCGACATCCTCTTGGAGGACTGTAGCTTCCTTTACAAAGATCTTGATGCCAGCTGCGCTGAAAAGGCATTCCGTTCAAATCTGATGCTGCAGCTTCTCAATGCCGCGCATCTCCAGTACATCAAAGGAGCACTGGAAAATGTTCCCGTCATTTCACCACCATTGGACTCCTATTGTGGCATCATTGGTTTGTGCGCTGCGGCGGTATGTTCTACATCCTTACATCTGTCCCGATGAACTCATTGGTGCTGTACTCCAGCTTGAGCGTGCATTTACTTTGGTATCAGACGGTGTTATCACACACCAGATGATCGAGGTTGTCGAAGGCAAGAAAAACCTTCCAAAGATCCCAGCTCAAACGAATGGGCAGTCCGGTAAAGAAAGCACCTATCCATGGATGTTCTCCGACATGCACTGGGGTGCCAAGACGAGGAAGCTCGTTGAAAGATTGCAGAAGCGTACATCCTCCCAGATCTCTGCCATAATAGACGAAGCTCAGCAGACCCCTCTGACATTTACTTCCAAGCCGGCAGACTCGTCCACCATGACTGCGGGAGGGAGTGACTTTGGTGGGCGATATGATGGAATTTGTAAGTCTATCTGCTCGGAAGCGACAAAATTAACGGGATCTTTCTAGAACATCCGCAACCAAGTGGCCTGTGCGCTATCATCCTCCCATCCTTTTCAGCCGCCTTCTTCATCCTGGTCCTCTTCAAGTCTGTATCATCCTTCGCTGCTCTGTTCATTCACCCTTCGGCCGTATCAGATCTGACCCACCAGATTTTAATACCCCATCTCGGTCATATACCATTTCCCCGAACGCAGTTTTATTTATGTTTTGGTCGCTTTCAGGTGACTGCTTATTCCCGCTCACTAATTACTCTTTTCGTTTACTTGCCGTATGGCAGCTGACGTGTTCTAGCGCCATGCTTAATTTACCGCTTACTATTTGTACCTTTCCGACCACAATGAAACTGACTTTATTGTCTTGGCGGCGAGAGTTGAAAGTAACGGACAAGTAAGGTTCCAGGAGTGGAACCTACTGGAAATGACTTTTTCCACACATCACTTTATCCCTGCTCGAACTGACCAAAAGTAGCTACGAGTGGCCTCCAGTAGTGTGCCACATTGCTGATGCAGATGATGGGGTAGGTCATCCTTTCTGTCTCCTAGTTCACGGGCGTGCGGCTCCCGCTGCATGCGTCGTCGAACGTCTACCATTCAGGAAAGCAGCTCATCCACACCCAGGTTCCTGGAGCCGGACAGTGCTCCGTGCTGCCTCCCGCACTCTATCCTCATCGCACTCGTATTTCGTACCTCCGTCGTCCGTCGTCCTTTGTAGATTACTTCGTATCTATCAAATATGACGTCCACGCCTTCTGACCGCACGCCCCAGCCAAAGACACCAAATTTTGGACTCGGTTAGAGCTCAGTCGGCCAATCAGAAGGCCCAAAAAGGACTCGCTTGTTCTGCACTGCAGATGGGCCTAGCAGTGGGTGGCAACTTTTTAGAGGTGCAAACGCGATTCTCTTCCGATTTTTCTTCTTCTCTGATTACCTGGACGCGTCGTGCCAGCGCCTTCCAGAACATGTCCGACTTGGTACCTGTTATGAAGATGATCAAAACATTTGACTACACGACCTGTGCGTTCGCCCACCAACTGCGGTCAGCACCGATTCTAAGAGCAACAGTCATAATCCTCACCATTATCGGATACGATTATTGCGAGTGGCTCCTTTGTCGTCCTCCTTGTTCTAACTCGTCACCGAACCTTCAGTCCTCACGTTTTCGAGCAAGGTATTTCATTTCATTTGTTGTCCGCAGTCCGACGGTTGATCATCTCTGTAGATAGACGCTGTCTGGGTGAGAAACAGATCTCTGCACGTTTGCATTTCTAACTGTACACAGTGCAGACGCTGGACGTGGGTTTCCACCCTGTTCGTTGTCGTATGCACTCTCAGTCATGCGATGTTTCATCTATGCTGAATAATCCAGTAGATCTGTTACGTCGGTCTTATCTTAGTCTCGTACCCAGACACCTCTGGTGACAGCTGTCAGCTGGGTTTCAAATTGCGCTGCAGAAACCTCTCCAGAGGGTCTGGTGCATTTCATACGGGTTAGCCCCCATCCATCACACGTCACGGTTTGTCACAGCTTAGTCACCCCATAGCAATCACGTGTACTTAGTAGTAGCCAATCTAATCAGCGCTGCGCATCGCCCACTCGCCGCTTGCCCTCCAGAAATGTCTGCGTCCCATGTACCCCACCCCTCATTCACCCGAGACGATGACGAGGACGACTATGACACAGATCTTGACAATCCTCGTTCACCAGCACCAGGAAGCCCACCATCACCGCGACCATTCTCTCCAGCTTCCTCTTCAGACGAACGCGCAAACTCGGACACGGACACAGCCGCAGGTAACGCCGCAGAGTCGCCCACCACATTAGCCAGAAAAGTCAAGTCCGTCCTTGGTCAAATGTCCATGGTCGGGTTGACGCTGCCCCAGTTTCTTCACGTGGTCTGTTGGGGGGAGCCTGGCTGCATTCGAGACCCACAAATTCGTGGTGCGAGAACCACGCTCGTGAATAGTGAGATGCTCCCGGCCATTTTGCAGAATTGGTGGAAGCCCCCGCGCTCAAGCACTTCCCATCATGCCTGCTCAACTGCTGCTCGGGAGACTATGGAAGCTTTCACTGTCCGGTGTCTTCGTGAAGCACTCGACCGTGAATTGGATGATGTCGTCACACTGCTAAAGACCCCTGATGATGTCTCGGAAGACTTTTACACCGGCACAAAGTTTGCAGATCTTGCTCGGGACATTGAAGCTATTGCTCCTCTGACGTGGTCACTACTGTTTCGATCTGCGTATACAAAGAGGCAGGAGCAACGAAATAGCACGAAAAGCCCGATGAAGGTTTGGATATTATTTTTCAACTATTTCAGAACATCTAGTGATACTTTCCCTTCATGTAGGTGGTTATTCTCGTTGTTGGAATGTTATGCTACACCCGTAGCCATCATGCCAATCTCCTCCAGAAGCTGTTTGCAATTTATCTCAAGTTCCATGGCCTCTCAGCCAAGGCCTTTGACACCCTTCATGCACTTGCAATTGTGATGAGCCACAAGTGGACCACAAATCATGTTTCAAGACTGTCTGCTACTGCCATGAAAGAAGTCACAGGGCTTATGGCAGTCTTTCCATGGCTTGTCTCTTATGACAATATCAACATCCCTTTCAAAGTTTTCTCCCAGCGTCTTGATAACAAGGATCAATTCAGCAGTGGTGTAGCTGCCACTGTCTATATCAAACGCCAGGCTGATCATCTCAATGCAGATGTGAATTCTGCCCTCAAGGAGTATCGAGCAAGGGGTATGCAAAATCCCATCACTGTCAATGATATCTTCCAGATCAATCAACAATCCTATTCCCATGTCCATCATCACTCTGTATATGCTGCCCTTCGCTTCCTCTTGGACTCTCCAGAATTTGACTTTGCCACTTATGATGGCAATGATAGTTCACTGTTGTCTCCACCATCTCCTGTGCATGCTCTGCCATGTGGCCCAGAACACACTACACAGCAATATCTGCTTGGCTCAGTCAACATTCCTGAACAAAGCTATGCAGATAATGAGCGGGTGGTTGAAGAGATCTTACAGCAGCTGCATCTCTCAGGATCTGTTGACAAGGAGATCCATCTTTCCAGGGAGAAAGTGGTTGCATGGCTTGGTGATCAGCTTACTGTTGAGTGACTTCGGGGCTTGTCCAAGTATCGCAGTCAAGATGTTAACTCATTTGATCGCCTTGATTGGATGATATTGGTTTTTGGGTGGTTTCACTTGCAGATGGCATTTGCAAACTCACTTCATAAACAGTATTTGGGTACAGCTGCAGGAAGAGGATTGCGTCATGCCTTCACTCTCTTGGGCCGAAAGGGTCTTAGCACAGTCTCTACTGCAGGACCATTTCACCACCATCTTGAAGAGGCCTTATATCATGTGGCTGAGGCTTATATCCTGGAAGACTGGCTTATTGTTGAAGGGGTTGACAATCTTGCTCAGCTGCGCAACTTCTCTGCTCAGGAGCTTTATTCTATGGCAAAGAGGCTGATCCAAGAGCATGCCTCCAGTGATGCACTTGATGTCTTTGGAAGCTTGGATGAAAAAGATCAGGATTTGGTCAAGTCTCAAACTGTTCAGTGGAATCATGACATTCTCCATTATGTTGTTCTTGACCAGGCCATCAAGCATGGAGATGTGGGGCTCATGGAGGCAATGCTACCTACTCTCCTGTTTCGCTTCATAGGTGGAGGCAATAGCAAGTATGCCATTGAAGTTATGGAGCTCCTACAAGGTTTGCATAAGGAATGGCCACCAGCCATATGGTTAGCCTGATTTGCTCAGGCTATTGCTTAATTGTTGATCCATTTTCTCCCTAGCCAATTTGTTCGGGAACACTGCCTACTGGTTAACTTTGCAGGCAAGCGAGATAGTTTCCTACCAATTGACATGGCTCAAGAACATAATATCAAGGATATCAAGGTGAGTTGAGTTTGAGGCCTATGATTGCATGCCATTGATAGCTATGATCCAGGTGACATATAGATCTGAGGGTCCACATGCAAAGTGGGAATATTTCAAAAAACTCCATCCTGCCCTCCGTGTTATCAACCTACTCAGCCGTCATATGGAGGATGAGTTTCAAACCAGCACTCGTGGCACAAAGCATGGAGTTCCCAAGAAGCAGGCAGATGTCAAGCTACTACAAAATTCCTATCACACAGCACAATTACACCATATTATTCCAGGTCGATCTCATATTGGATGTTAGAACTGGGTCCGCTCACTCCGCTATAGCTCCGGAACGTCGGAGCTAAGAGGTCGGATGGGTTTGGGACTTCGGCTTCAGCGACTCAAGCGGAGCGCTGCGCCCTTGCTGCTCACGATGTTAGTCCCGGATTTGCGGAGAGGACAACAGAGGGGAGGACAGGGGAGACTCGAAGTGGACTGAGTTGCGGAGTGAGGATATCTAGTCGATAATCAGACTGAAGGTACAGAGGTCGTATCTACAACTATATATACGGAGTGCGGACATCGCATTAGTAACAGAGTACAGCTATGAGTAAGTCGGAAAGAGACATAACCGGAAAGCGGAGAATGGAGTCGGGGACATACATAGCCGGAGCTGTGCGGCATAGGCGAGCACAGGTGCGGAGGGATCTAAGAGGCGAGACTAAGACTAAAGAGATTACAAGGATGAACATAAGCGGAAAGGGAACTGAGGCGGATGGCGGAGTGAAACTCCGAAGGCGCGGCGTTGCGTCTAATACGAGATCGCGGCGGAGTTCGTGAGTTCTTGGTGTCGGAGTGTGTCGGAACGTGGCGGAGCGGACTTGGATACGGTATATGACAATATGCCCCTAGTGAATAGATCTTAGTGTTATCATTTTCCAAAGGCTATGACCTACATTTTCATCTACACCATCCTTCAAAAAATAACTGTGGTTCAACAGTTCTCTCGCAATGTCGGCATTGACAGAACAACTATTTTTGACATCCCACTCATACTATTCCTAAACATAGACATATGCTTTCTTTTTGAGAGATGAATGCCAGTTCCCAATGTCTTCCCAAAGCTAAAAACAGTCATGCATACAGGGTACTCAGCAACTCGAAACTTATGAGCTTTGTGTTACACTGAGGTGTAAATTCTAGTAAGCACTTCGTCTTGAGTGAAGTGTAGACTCTTTTGAAAGGTCTCATGAATGATCCGTCAATCATGGTAGCAAGAATCTAGGCTTTGATTACGTAGAACTAGCTAAAGAATACTTAATACAGGTCACCTTATTTATATGTATGAGTCGTGGGAGATAGGAACTACGTAGGGCCAAAATGAGAGATACCCTAGAGAAGTTAATGGGTGTCCATGAGGCAGTACCGAAGGCAATGGGATGGGATAATGAATGGTAATGGGATTCCGTCAGAAAGGAAAAATGATGGAGCTCAAGTTTAGTAATACACTGCAAGAATGGTGAGCATAGGACAACACAGGAATAAAGCATACATGGTCATGTCGATTATGTGAGAACTGATTCCCACACTAAGTATCCGAGTAAGCATTCTCTTCCCAGGGAGTGGACCATGGGGAATAATACCCCCTCAAGAACTGAGCATACTCCTAATGGAAGAACACCTGTTCTTCCTCAGTGATTGTAACACTTTATGATATTGTTTGCATATCCTGGCCACCATTCTGTTGGGCAAAAAATGTTAGAATTATGCTGCCAAATGGTCATAACTTACTGTCAGGAATGACCAAGCCTCGGTTCTGACACTCAGTGACTGCTTCATCTATATATTCAATGGCTCTCTCAGTAAAGCAAGAACAAGCCAGAAATGCATTGATGGATGCAAGATCGCAATGCAAAAATTGTTTTGCACACTTGATAATATCACGGACCACTTGTGGGTAAGAGTGTAGCTGTGAAGGGTCCTTATTACAGAGTGGGCCAGCTGTAGTGGCAGGGGGTAGCTGAGATTGTGTCAGCTGAGACTGTCATATGCCGTGTCCCAAGTCCGCTCCGCCACGTTCCGACACACTCCGCCACCAAGAACTCACGAACTCCGCCGCGATCTCGCGTTAGACGCAACGCCGCGCCTTCGGAGTTTCACTCCGCCAT
>JBBPMC010000699.1:0-17710 GCA_038090115.1 Strobilomyces echinocephalus
GTGATATTAACAGAATACAAAAGCATTGGCAGAATATAATAGTATTGGATAGACTGTATGCATATAGGAAGATTGGTCATGGTAAGGGAATAACAGTGTTGGGCAAACCAAATGGGATCTCAGAGCCAGAGTGATTTCGAAAGAATGGTAGAAGCAGTGTGTGGGTGTACACATTCTCGAGTATTGACAACAAACATCTTTCATAAATGAAAACACAAGTAACATCGAGTCAAGGGAAGGAAACCCGATCACGACAGCATCAGCCACGGGTCCACCTTGGGTCCACCTAATCAACCACTATGCCATAATCCTCATCACATGTAGTATTCCTGTCTGACTCATCACCATAGCCACCACCCACGCTGTTACACGATCAGTCAGCTACCAGAAGTGATGACGGTGCCCGATGAGCTTACATGCCAGTTCGTGCAATTTCACAGCACATGTCATCAAGCTTGTGTCCATATAGAACTTGGCCCATTTCAAACGATACAGATCGCCTGCAAAATGAGGGAACTTAGGTTTACCATTTGTCTTATATCCGTCGAGAATACATCGTATGTGTAAATCATCAAATGAGAATGACAGAGGCATGCCATTCCCACACTTACCACAGTCACCGCAAGACATAGCGTGCCATTCGGGATTCGTGCTCCAAATTCAGCCAGACGAAGGTTTCTGATGCGGTTGTCGTGGCTATATAAAAAGACATGTAAGAGATCATGAATTGCAGGGTGGCCGAAGTTGTTTGTATGGCCCTGGTGAGTGTAAGTAGTAGTAAATGTTCATAGACATAGTAAAAAGACGTACCTCATCATCCTTACCGCCGTGCGCGAACGTGGACTTCTTGATCAGCGCGTCAGCAGCATCCTTGATGTATCAGCGAGTTGCATCCTTGGATAAGCGGGTACCTTGCGGGGGGAATATATCGTAATGGGATCACACTACAGCCTTTGCCGCATTCTTGATTTCGCCGCGCCAAGAAGCGAGGTCTTCGAAAAGTTACAAATATTCGTTGTGGAATCAGCGTCAATTGTATCATGTCGCCTGACGCACCAGCATGAGTATTGATCTTTTATACTTGGGGTAGTACCCCTTTTCGGCTGTCCGTGACTCCCTCTTCCACTTCGCGACGGTCATGTTGAGTGAGTCCGTGATAAAGCCGTTCAGTGCCGCTCGTCTGCTGGGCCAGGGCTCACGGACTGCAGCATATGTTCGAGTTTTAATTTTGCACTCTTTGAGGAAGTCTTTCCACTTCGGGGGATAAAAGCCGAGCTGGGTGGGGTCAGTGCTTTGATCTTGCTTCGGACTCTTGGAAAACCGCTGGCTGCGAGGCTTTGAGTTGTCTTCATTGTCAGCGTCCTGGTCGTCATTAGCTGCCGCCGGGTTCTGGACTGCGTTCTGCTCATTGGCCTGCCGGCACAGCAAGGCTGCTAGCTCAGCAGGTGATGGCGGATTGGGCCTACGGTTTCTAGTATAGTGGTCCTGAAGGACGTTGATATCCTATAAACCACGTAAGGATGCCTAAGGGTTGATTGACAGAAGGATGCTCACCTCGTTCTGCTCACGCCCTTCAATGGGCTGTGGTCCCTCCAAACCCTCTCGATCAGAATCAGATATGCCCTGCTCATAGGGTTAGACTACGTAGAGCGAAGAAATGCTCCATGCCATTGCCTCATTCCCCGAGTCCTCAGATTCGAAGTCCTCGCCCTCGATGTCACCGACCTCGTTCTCACCACTATCCTCTTCTTCACCCCGCTCTTCCTTGCGATCATCCTGCCCTGAAAACTGTTCCGAGTCCGAAATGCCAGTCTCGTCCCAGTCACCGCCGTCCAAGTCCCCAGGGATACATTCACCCTCGTCTTGGGCTTGAGCGGCTTTCTTGGATGCTGCTTCCATGCGAGCTTGCACTTCTGCGATAGTCTTCAAGCCATTGGCGAGAGTGTTTGGCTGCGGTGGAGAGGCTGGCTGTGTGTCGTTTTAGATAACTGTTAGAACTGGGTCCACTCACTCCGCTATAGCTCCGGAATGTCAGAGCTAAGAGGTCGGATGGGTTTGGGACTTCGGCTTCAGTGACTCAAGTGGAGCGCTGTGCCCTTGCTGCTCACGATGTTAGTCCCGGATTTGTGGAGAGGACAACAGAGGGGAGGACAGGGGAGACTTGAAGTGGACTGAGTTGCGGAGTGAGGATATCTAGTCGATAATCAGACTGAAGGTACAGAGGTCGTATCTACAACTATATATACGGAGTGCGGACATCGCATTAGTAACAGAGTATAGCTATGAGTAAGTCGGGAATGAAGATAACCGGAGGGCGGAGAATGGAGTCGGGGACATACATAGCCGGAGCTGTGCGGCATAAGCGAGCACAGGTGTGGAGGGATCTAAGAAGCGGGACTAAGACTAAACGAAATACAAGGGTGAACATAAACGGAAAGGGAACTGAGACGGATGGCGGAGTTCGTGAGTTCTTGGTGTCGGAGTGTGTCGGATCGTGGCGGAGCGGACTTGGGATACGGTATATGACAGGAACAAGAAACGTTGCTTCAGTAAGATCGAAAGGGAAGAGTGGTTCGACGCCGTGAACTATGAAATATGGTGATAGGCCAGTTGAACGGACTATGGTGACGCGCTCGGCCCAAAAGACTGAGTGAGCGGCAGTGTGCCAGCGAGACTCCCCCCCGGGGAACTTTTGACGATGGACTCCCGGACATCGAAATGACGCCATTCACCTGGGAGTTGTAGGGGGATATCCGGATATGGCGGATGCCATACCAGGCGGCGAGGGTATCTAAAGCAAGAACAAAAGCGGGGCCGTTGTCAGTTACAAGCTCGGAGATCGGCCCCCAACGACAAAGGAGGTCTTCGAAAATAAAAGAAGTGACGGCCGAGCCATTCTCGGTCCGAAGCATCCGCCACTCTGGGTAGGCGGTGAGAGCACAGCGGGCCTGGATAATGTATCGGTAGCCGCCCGAACAGGGCATTAGCATGGTGTCGATGTGAACGCAGCGAAAAAGACCGCCGACAACGGGAACGGTTGGGGGAATATGAAAACGGGCCGTTTGGCGAACTTGACACTCGTGGCAAGTCCGCACGAATCATTTGACATCGTCAACCAACATTGGCCACCAGAATCGAAGGAGAAGCCGGGTGCGGACCGTAAAGACACCCTTGTACCCGAGGTCATCATGGGCCTCTTTGATTAGTCCGTACCGTCGGCTCTCGGGAACGACTAACTGGTGATGGCCGTGTGGCTCTCGATGCCAAAGGAAGCCGTGGAGAATAAAGAAACGCATCGCTGAGTTCACGAAAGATTGGAACTCGGTGTCGGAGAGATCCGGTGGACGAACGCGTGTCTCAAGAAAAGACTGAATGGAATGTAAACGACCCTCCTTCACCTCGGCCTTTACAGACCGAGGGATCGAGGGGGAGTCAGCTGTAGAGACCGACTCGGGCAAAACCGAAGAAGAGAAGACCGAAGCGTATGTAAGAGCGGGCCGAGGCGAAAGCATCCGTGTGAGAACAGAGTCCGAAGAGGAAATAGGGCCGGTGGTAAGGTAAAACGAAGAAGTTAGGCTGTTGGATGAGAGTATAGCCAGGAATGAAAGCGTTTGGTCGTTAAGAAGAACGAAGGAAAAAGAATAAGCCTGGTCAAGCCAGTCTTCAACGCCGTCATCCTCAGAAGGGTCCTTGTCGGACGGGGCCCGACGTGAGAGACCGTCAGGACCAGCGTGCTTGGCAGCTGGAATATGACGTAATTCAAAATGAAATAGAAGAATACCTGTGATCCATTGGTTGATGGTCGCATTTGGTTGTAAGTCCGGGTTGTTGATCATACCCTGACATATTTCGCATCCATTTCTACAACGAGGTTAGCGACTCCAAAGATAAAAACACGGACTGAGCGAAGGGCCCGAAATAGTCCATAAAGCTTGAGTTTGGCCTGTGAGTATCGGCTCTCGACGGGCGTAAGGCTAATAGAGCCGAAGCGGTTGGGATACCGCTTGCCGTCTTCACCTTGTTGGGACAGAATAAGGCCGACAGCGATGACCGAGGTGTCAACTGCTAAGACAACTTCTCAGGCCGACTCATAGTCAAGCTGCCGGAGTGTGGGGGACTTTATGATCTCATCCTTGAGACGAGACATTGCCTCCCTATGCGCATTGCCCCATTCAAAAGGCACGCCTTTGCGGGTGAGATTGACAAGCGGCCAGGCGATAGAAGCGAAGTTACGAATGAAAATGCGGACTACACCGCAGGTACCAAGAAACCCGCGGACTTGCGTCAGGTTTTCACATTCAGGCCAGTCCCTTATCTTCTGGACTTTGACTTCATGCGGCACTCAGCCTTCGAAGATACACTTGTGCCCGACGATGGTAGCGTCCGGAGCCACAAGGACGAACTTCTTGGCCGAGACCATTGCATTGACGTTCTGCAAGCGCTGTAAAATTCAGTTAACAACAATGAGGTGATTCCAAATAAAAGTCCGAATCCCCAGGTTCTCGGGGATCGTCTCATAGGAGCCATCGGCCCGTTGACGGTGCGTTGTCTTGGACTTCACAGGCAAGTCATCAACGAACGGCGAGAGACCGAGTCGAAAGAAAAGACCGAAGCAAAAGCTGAAGAGTGAGCGGCCGAAAGAGATGATTGGGTAGAGGAAACGAAAGAGTAAGTGGAAGACCGAGATGATCTTGCATGGGCCGAAGATGAAATAGATCGTAATTGAAATGCGGAAACAGTGTCAGGCTCTCCCCAACCTCTCGGTGGATCATCGATACTTAAAAACCCGACTCTGTATAACGAGTGATTGATTGGTGGTTGGAGCATTTAAGTCCGCGCCGACAACGCGGGCACCCCTCCGTCCAAGGATGGGTTGGTAGTTTAAACTCTTTGCCCGTGTTGGGATCACGGAGCGTTACCGTTTGTTCCCCGTCTGGGAAATCGTCAGTGGTAGCAGATAAGAGACAGTGAAAGGGACAGCCGAGGAGTAGGTCGAAGTTGGCCCAAGGGACGACTTGGACCTGTAAAGAAACCTCGTCCGCCCCGAAATGGAGCCGAAGATTTTCCAAAACACCGAGCGTCGACTTGGTGCTGGTGTTAGCGTTAGACATCGTCATCAGATGGTCCGAGTGAACAGGAAGTCCAAGACCTTCCCATACCTGTTTAGGCATGGCGACGATCTCTGAGCCAGAATCGCGGACCGCGGTAATAGTCCGACCCGAGCTGACAACCCCTGCAAAGACCGCAGCGGAATGCTGTGGTGAGCGACAATGAAGCCGTCATCGTTCCAAAGAACTTGGTCTCCATATTCTCGGTCCACACCCGCTGGGTTGCGACCAGAGAGTTCATTGACTTGTACAACGTTAGTGGTACCAGTTACACGTTTAACGGTGGTAACCTCGCGGACTTGCTTGCGCACGTCCGAATGAGATCTATCATGGGGAGAGTGACGTTAGTTTCAAGAACCTGATCTAGAACGCACTTCGGCGCGGTCGGATCCTCTAGTGGGAAGGAAAAACGGTACTGCCCGGTAGGAGCAGTACCGTTGTTAGCTGGTTCGGGTCTAAAGGGGGCAGTGGAACACATAGAAGCAGAAGAAATAGAAGAAGATGACGAAGCAGAAGAGGAAGACGGGCCCGTGCGGGAGTGACAGTCGCGGTCTTCGACGGTCCAGGCGTCGAGGCTCGGGCCGCCTCAACCTCAGGTGAGATGATTTCTTCGGTGACCCTTGCTGCGCGAGGACCAGCGCGGTCCGAACGCCGAACGGGTATTTCTACACCGTTGAAATGTATGCGTTTGCCCTTCTCTTTAGCTTTATCAGCCTTGAAAGCGGCCAGGGCCTGAGTCATATAGTGCTGTAGTTCAGGGTCAGTAAGGTCCAGATCGGCCTCGGTCTCCCAACTCTTGGCTGGTGCCAAAAAGACCGACGGCTCGATATCAAGGACCGCGTCGGTGTCAGGAATGGTTAAAGACAAAATGCCGGTCATGACAGCACCGGTGGCTGTGACCGGTTGCACGATAAGACGGTCAAGACACTCTTTTAAGCATCGGGTGCCGTCAACACGGGGGATGCGCTTCCCATCAGAAAGGCAGAGCCGCCCGTTTGTGCCACAAATAACTCGGCCGGAGGCTATATACTCAGCAACATGTGGGCAACCACTGACGAAGTGACCCGTGAGATCACAGAACGCGCAGTTGCAGTTCGCAGGAGACCGCTGCATCGCCACCTGCTCCTGTTTAATGATGACAGGTTGAGCAGGGGGAGTGACGGTATGCGATGGAGAGACCGACGGGCCGGGCATAGCCCATGGCGGGTAGTATGGGGTCATCGAAGGGGCCACGGCACCCGAACAGGCCGCCGCGAGCGGGCGAAGAATAGAACTGGTTAGTAGAAATTGCGTAGCTTTGAGTGTGTCAGCTAATGGGTACGGGTCAGAGGGATGATGGTCTGGCTTCTTAACCAAGAGGCGTTGGCGGACTTGGCTTTGAAGGTCCAAGGGAAGACCGGAGAGAAACATCGCGTCTCGGTCCATTTCCAGAAGCTTTTGTGCCTGGACCAGTCCGGCCGAAACCTTGAGGAATCGACGATGGTACTGGCCGAACTAGGCCAGTGACTGCATCGGCTTAGCGCTGTACTCCTCGACAAGGTATTGGACGTCAGCACGACAATATCAGTCAGTGCCTTCGCATCCAGGGTAGAGTTTTTTAACGGCAGTGACGAACGCTGCCCAGACCGCAGGATTGGCAGTGGCTTGTGGGAGGACTCTCCATACGTCGGACTCATCGTGAGCCGCGTAGTGAAGCGCCGCATGGATCATCTCGGCTTCGGTAAGACCAGCGGCCGTAGCAAGCAGCTCGACTTCTTCTAGGAAATGAGGTAAGTCCATAATATCTTTACTGTTGAACTCGGGCGCACCCCGAGCACCACGGCCGGGCATAATAGCGGCTCCTTGGTTAGCCATCGGTCTTTTCAGGGGTGAGCGAGGAGGTAGAGGAGGTAGAGGAGGAGGTGGAGGTAGACGAAAGCGATGAGGTGGAGGTGGTAGAGGAGTAGTAGCGGGGCTGGTAGAGGCAGTAAGCGAAGAGGGAGTAGTTGGAGAGACCGAAAAACGGCTCGGCCTCGGTGGACTTATGCGAAGAGAGTTCTCGGAGTCCGAACGGTCCCAAAGATGTGCGAGAGACGGTCGGGAAGAGGACAAAGAGGAGGTGCGAGGAGGTGACGATGAGGGTGGTGAGGGAGACGAAGAGGACGGTGTTAGCGGTGAGAGCGGTGAAGAAAATGGGGATCTAAACTGTCTCCCCCAAGTCCGTGGAGGGGACGATTCTATAAACGCGCCGGGTACGAAGAGTCCCTGGCTCGGTTCGTCGGCTAAATTTTCTGCAGAGCCTGTAGAGTTTGGAGTCTGGGCCCTAAGGGACTGTGAAAAGCCCGACGGCTGTGCGGTAGCTAAATGCAGTGGGGATGAGCGTAAACGGAAGGAGCCGAGCCAATCGGAAGACCGGGCGGGCCGATCGATAGGCTCGGTCGTCTGATCGATCAATTGATGGCCGTCGGTTGGCGCTGAAGGTTCAGTGCCCTCTTGACGGGATGGAACCGGCTGAAAGAGGGTTGAGTTCTCATTGATTTCTAGGTTCCAATAATGCGCACATAAAATTTCAAGCTCTTGGCGCTCGGCTTCGAGTGCTTGATGCTGAGCAGTGGGTCGAAGACTTCGTCTGGAACCCGATTCTTGTGAGTCCCTCGCGGTGGGCTCCAGTTGTAAAACAACAGGTCCGTCTGGAGTGACTTATTCAGTCACTAGACAGGTCCTGATAGTCAGTAGGGGTTGTGGGAAGGCTAGTTCTTCCCAAGGGACTCCTTGGAGATCGAGGATACAGAAGAAAGAGACTTTGAGCTGCTCAGAAGGAGAGGAAAGCGGGCCGAAGGTTGGGCCGAAGAGTCCAATAGTCCAGGCCGAGGTCCGGAGATGTGCGCGAGTGAAGAAGTGAGACGGTCGTGAACGGTGAGCTGTGAGCGGTGCGGTCGGTGAAACGGTCGGTGAACAGTGACGGTTGATAGTGAGCAAAAGGTAAGCTGTCCATTATGTAACTAAGGGCGACATTTTGTACCTCGGCTGGGGCCGAGGCTAAGGGACGACTCTAAAGAGTAAACTAAGTAGAGACCGACGACGTCGGTCTGTCTACAAAGACGGCCGACGGCCGACAGGTCTGTAAGTAGGAGAAATAATAGTCCGAGATATATGAAGGAAACGTCGGTCCTCAACGATGAGGGCCGAAGTGGGCCGACGTGGACTGAAGTGGGCCGAAGGGCCGACGGGCTGGACTTACACTCGATCCATGTTGGTGTCTAGCCTAAGAGTCCGAATGTCAAGTAAAACGGTCCACAAATGAAGCAAAAGGATGGGTAATACATAGGGAGTCCATAGAAGAGTGTAAAAGGAAGGAATGCAACTGTAGAGACCTACCGATCTCTACAATGTCACACTGCCATTCCCGCTCTACGTCAGAGCCTCGCTTGTCTTCATGCTCTTCACTGCGGTCAGTTCCCTGAGACTTCGAGAGAGCGCACACATCGCGAGTGGGGTGCTCACATTTCACGTGTGTGTCAACTCCACCACCACAGCTTCTCACGGTGTTCGTCCTGGCGATTGCATAGACAGTCGTGTGAGCGTCGGTTGGGTCTCTTCAGCTATGCTGGCCAGGCGGGACTGTCGTTGTCAGCATCCTTTGTCAAGCAGGTGTTCAACGGTGTGTATATCGGCATGCTCGGCATGACCAGATTCAAATGTGTGTGAGCGGTGTTACATGAAATGGATTGAATGTGTCTCGCAGGTGCCCCGGTGTACGTGGCCAAGATGCGGCCTGGCATGTACCCCAAGGCCCTGTGCAACCTTTTTTTTTCAACCTCTAACTCTAACATCTATTGCAGGGGGCCTGCGGTCCATACAATTCATCCTTGTAATTATAATTACTCCAGGCTCTGTGTGGACCATTCAAGTACTCCAAAGCTAATCGTCTGACTTACTGCATGCCTTCAAGACCTCGCTGATCATTGTAACACTATGTGTGTACATCAAGTACACTTGAAAAATGTACAGGACCCAATCATCTACACAGCTTGATTACATCAACAGACGAGATGCGCTTGCCACTCTGCAACGTTTTCCTTTGCCTGCTTCTGAATTTCGGCCAGCTGTCGCTCCTCTGCTTCTTGCTGCCTCTTCTCCCACAGGTAAAATGGCAGCCTCCGGTTCTGGAAAAATAACAACATGTCGAACATGTCCGGTGCGGACCCTCCCAACACACGCTTCCGACAGCATTCGTCATGGGCGTTGTTGGCTTCTCTAGTCCTCTCTGCCTTCTGATCTTTCTCCTGAGCATGCTGAGAGGTGTCGCGTTGCGCCGCTGTTGTGGCGCCGCTGACGTAAAGTTTGTTCTTCCACCCTTTAAAGGCATCTCCATAGGAAGCCTTCACGCCGAAGAGACAGAAAACTGTGGAGCCATAAGTGATGTCGAAGAGGCAGCCCGGAGGCCAGTTGTCCTGAGACACGCATATTGCTGAGCCGGATTCAACGATGTGCCTCTCTGTTGTAACTCCTAAGACTTGATTGGAGGGGTCGAAACTGTGTGCAATGCATCGAGGTGCATCGCTGTCCATGGCAAAATTCAGTAGCTGTGACGGGCAAGATAAGCCTCCGAGCGCGAACTCATAGAAAAGGCACATCCTCAAGAAAGCAAGAAGGGACGTTCCAAGTAGCAAGTGCGAGTTCTTGTCGAGGAGGAGACCATTCCTGACATCGTCAATGTCACTGATCACTGGGCCCCCACGGCCCTCAGTGACCGGCTTGATATACTGTAGCAACATGAGAAGAGAAGAGAAAGGAGAGTAGAGGACATACATCACTTCCCTTGCTGTGGGGAAGAAGATGGGTGGCATCACAATGTAGCATGTTCAGGCCCGTCACGACACAACTACCATCACGCCTTATGATGGCGTTGCGGAAATCCTGTCGATGGCTAGTGCCGGTCTGGCTGGATGAAATGATGTGGTGTTGTTAAGCTCCGGGTCGACCGGAAACTGGCGGCACTTCTGCTTGATGGGGGTGTGGTAGTAGAGGGCGATGGACTCAGCAGGGAGTAGTTCAAGGTCATAGTCAACGGGGGTATTGTCTTCCTCGGCATTGAAAATATGCTCTTCGGCGCCGAGGATGGCTGACATGGCATATCGAATCCACTGGTTGTGCTTGGGCCAGAAGGACAGCCGGTTGAAGACGCTGACGGGAATTTTGAGACACTGGACCCATTCCCAGCTTGTGGGCTCGCTGATGTAGGCTTCTTCTTCCATCCTTTTAGGATCCTTGGGAAACTGAGCATATACAGATATGATAGTGCCCGAGTCCGACATGATAGAGGTCAGCGGAAATCGAGAGTCGCGTCAATCATTGTCTTACATAACACAACTGCGCTTTGGGGGCAGATTCGTCTTTCCAAGGGGGTCGGCCAGCGCCGGACAGGCGGAGTTCGAAAGTTGGTTGAGATCGGTTGACCAATCGACCCCTTGGAATGCTGATTCTACCTGTTCACGTTCGATGTAAGATGAGACGAAAGATCATGGGATCCTGCAAAGCCACTCACTCTACAATGCGTCGACAAATTTTGCCAGTCTGTCTATCAACGGACAGCCCTCATCGTGGCGACTTCCTAATTCATCATAGAGGGACTGGTCACCAGTCTAACCTGTACCATCTTCGAGCTTCTCTGACATCCATTAGTATTATCCACGAACAGGGATGAGTTTCGGTAACCAAGATATCTCAACACTGAACAATTCCGAGGCTGCTGCCACCAGTCCTGACCACAGCCGACGGATGCCCGACTCTACTCGACCAACAGTCCCGAAGAGTACTCCCGTCAAGAAGACCAAGCCAATACAAATGACCTTCTCAACATTGACATGTCATCAGGACCCTATGGTCAATGCCATTGGCAAACAAATGAAAGGTTCTCTGGTTGGTCCGATGCCTGTCGACGAATTCCTTGAAAAGTTTCTCCCCCCCAAAGATATCCCAGGGTATCAGCCAGTGATGAGTTTTAAGCCATTCGAGACAACCGCCCTTGCCAGAAGCGAGTTATCGATGTACAAGGCATTCGTGAGTCATTCTTATCGTCGCATAAGTGTCGGATAACTCATTACACTGGGCGTCCAAGATTGCTGAAATGCAGCTGTTCGCCCCAGATCTACGTTTAGTCGACACCAGTGCTTGAGGCAACCAGCTCGTGGGGTATCTGTTCATGATCAAACCCGATATAAGCGTTTATCCCAAGTCGATCAACCCTTCGCCTGTGTGCTGCGAGGCATCGAAAGCTGAGATGTTCATTGAATTCAAGTGGTTCCCGGGGGATGATCCATTTATTGTTCCTGAGAAATCTACTTCCCTCGCCGACACCGAATTTATTGGCTCCTCTGACAGCCAATATGACACGCTTGGCCAGATATCTGCGTACACCGCAGCTCAACTCGCCTGTCAATTCCGCACTCACACATTCTCTGTATTCATTCGGCGTCACTTTGTGCGTATAATCCGATGGGACAGGGAAGGTGCCGTCGTTACTAAACCCATCAACTACGTGAATGGATCCTCCCTTGCTGAGTTTTTCTCTCGATTCTCACAGGCACCATCCCAACTTCGCGGCCTTGATACCACTGTAACAGCGGCTACTGAAGACGTGGCAGCGCTTGCGAGGTCAAAATTAGGATTGGGCCCACATGTCTCCATGTTCAGGACTTCTGTGGCAACGAATGGAAACAAGTCTCACACAATGATCATATTCCCCATGCCGCCACCCTGTCCCACCTTGCCAGCGTGTCGCGCAACACGCGCCTGTCCTGCTTATGACACTTCGTGAGATTGCATGGTCTTCTTCAAAGATTCTTGGCACATTAATTCTCCTGACATCACACCAGAAGGTCAGATCTATGCAGCTCTCCATCAGAAAGGTGTCCACTACATCCCAACGTGCCATGCAAGTGGTGACGTTGCCTGCTGGGATGTACAGGCAACACAGACTTGCGAGCTTTCTCGGTCTCAGTGGGCCTGTAGAAAGAAGTTGGACATCTGCTCTCATGTCCATTACCGGCTTACTCTGGACACTGTTGGCAAACCCTTGACAGAGTTCGGCAGCTCAAGGGAGATGGTCCAAGCCATTCACGACGCACTTCTTGGTGGGCCACATGCTGTCCTATATTTGAATCGGTGTTGACATCATCTGATTCTTCTGATAACGAATATAGCCCACCGAGATGCATTCTATGCCGGGTATCTCCACCGGAACATTAGCCCAGGAAATATCATCATCTTCGAAGGTCGGGGTTATCTAATTGACTGGGATCTGGTGAAGGCAACGGACCTTGCGAGACCTTGACAGGTCGTACAAACGGTACTTGATATTCCATATGCACCAACTCTTTCTCACGGTTTTGAGCAGGGCACGTGGCAATTTCTGTCGGTAAGGCTGGTGATAGATATGAGGGCGCATCATACATTGCAGGATGACTTAGAGTCTGCTTTTTGGGTGCTTCTTTGGACGGCGATCATGTTTTCTCTGTTGGACTTTGATGTTGACTCCCGCACGTCGTTCATCCGGAAGACCTTCAAAAATGGAGAAGGGAAGCGTGATGTATTGGTCTTTCCAGATCGGTGGCTACCTCATCTCCTTCGAATTCACCCGCATGGCCTGGTGAGGGACCTCGTCAATCTCTTCAAAGGTTATTATTCCACACCCAGTACTGAAGACCTTGAGTCATACAACACGTTGAAGTCAGAATCCGGACCTTATGTCGACAGGATTCTCGAACGCCACGCTGCTGCGCGCTATGTGAGGTCCTATGAAAGATTAGGCGACCATGACTATGTCATCTCGCTCTTTGCAGATTACTTGAAAACCAACTCCACCTGGCCGAGTGCAGACAAAGCGACTCCACAACCATTCACTGGAATTGATCGTTGGAGTGTAGAGAATGGTAGCCTGATGAAGCTAAGCTCAAAGCACACATTGACTTGTTTGGATGACACAGATGGGGAGTGAAAGAGGCCAAGAACGACGATGCCCTGAAGAGAGCTATGTATTGTAGAACCATGGTAGGGAACATACGCAGCGACGTGTCACGCGAGCGGCCGAGATGACGCAGTGATGCAACGCCAAGTCCACGCCAGCGCGTTGACGGGACACAGAGCTTCATCGCAAGCGAATGGGGACGATGGTATGACCTTGGTCCTTGATAAGTACGCCCTAAGCGAGCTGTGTGATGCGTGAAAGGTCAAGGTTGCGGATCCCACACGGGAAGGGTGCACGTATGCTTTTGCCGAGATACTCGCTGTTCTTCCTGTAGTCAGCGACGACGATGAGCCTCGAGGGGACATGAGCCAAACGAAGGCGTCAACAAGAACCGAAAGAGGCACATCTTGGTGGCCTCTGCAAGGACTTTTTTCGCGCAGCTGACACGCCTCCGCCCATGATACCGACCAGCCAAGCGTCGACCCTGCTGAGGCGTCAGCATGTGACAAGGGGCAGTAAAAGGAACTGACTCGTCGGCACCATCTCTGGTCACGTAAATTGTCAGATATTGGCACGCGCTGCCGAGGTTAAGGCAAGTCGAGGTGGTGAGCCCCTTGAACTGAAACCCGGTGGGGATGAAGACACATCCCTCGTTCTCGAAGTCTTGCAGAGTACATTGAATGAGCGACCTACTGAGCGAGGGGCCGCATACTGTGAGGGGTCAGGTCTGGGGATGAAGGACAGAGGGCACCTGAGAAATCGAAAAGGGGGGTCCGTCTGTCTGCCTCTGTCCGGCGAAGTGCTCCATGACAAGGCATGTACAAAAGCGATGCGATGGTTGATGATCTGGAGCGCACCGAAACACAGTGGGGCCTTGCATGAACTCGAGGGGGGGGATGAGGGGTAGTTACGACTGGGGTCAAAGAGATGCAGCGGGCGCGAGGAGACGCAAGGGGCAATGACAAGCGGCGAGGGCGGAATCGGAGAGGGAAGAGACCGGTGGCGTGATTGGATGCACGGCGGGCGAACAGCAAGGAAAACAGTGAGCATCGGTCCTCGCGCTCGAGCAGACACTGTGGGAGTGACGGATGCGGACGAAGGGCGATTTAGATAACAATTAGTCAGTGCTGATTTTCGTCACAGGTCATCTGAAACCTACCAGTTAAAGGAAGTGAGGACGTGATGGGCCTGGTGGGTAGCGAAAAAAAATGCGACAGCAGTGCAAGCACTTTAGCTTATAGAAACATGGCAGGGCACGGGGTCGGAGATGACGGCGAGCGGCTCGCTTACGATCGAGGGGGAGAGGACCATCAGGCTACGGGGGTCTGATCATCGCCCCCTCTTCCGTTTTCCCAACACGTGGACAGCGACTGCGCGCGCTCGGGACCTCGATTACGGGGGAACGCGCGTCAGTGGTGAATGGAACGCATATTGCAGTGACCGAGTTCATCAGATACTTGGATGTATGCGCACATAAAGACGGTTTACCTCGTCATCAGCGTTGTGTAGAACAGCAAGCATCAATTCAGTGGTCTGTGGTTGGTAGAGAAGGAGACTGGTTCCCTTCGCTGTGAGGTGTGGCTGACAGGATGGTGGTGGTGCGATACAAGGGTGAGCACTAGCAAAGATAATGTCGGAGATTGATTTTGACGTGGACTTGCATTGCAGTCAGACTCACTTGCGCCTGCTAATTTGACAAGGTAATATCCTTGGCACCAAAATCTGAACATCCCCTTCTCCGGCACTGGATTAGGCACCATTCCTCCATCACCCGTGTTTGAACGTTACAACAGCTCAAGAGCCAGGCCACCCACTCTAGCAGTCCCCGAGAATACTCAATTCTTTTCTTCCATGGACTCCCTGCAGGACGATTTGATACCCCACCAGCACGCATCCAACACCTCCCTGCTTTCGACATTGGACTCAGGCGCCAACATGACGAGGAAACACATCTCACACGCAAGGCTCAGCTGAATGGAATGGAGAATCACTGGCCCAGAGACTTGTTCGTCGACTTGGAACGCTCCACTGGTACACCGCTAGCTGGATGACTGCGTACCTCTCCATCACCCCTGAGATGTACTATGATTACCAATGCTTTCCGCCGTGCCTCGATGCGTGTCGCAAACATTCCATCCTATGCTCCGCTCCAGGAGGACGTGAAGATGCTGATTCCGGTTCAATGTTAGACAATGTAGAAGAGACAATGCAACTCAACCTTGGAGAGACAGTCGCATACCGAACATCACTTTCCACTCCTTTACGGGGGTGGGCCCTTTGGATTCTCGGACCGACGAATCCTCTCCGCTCTAGGCTGTACAAGTCACTAATCCATCCGTACGTAGTATGTTTCGGGCTGGACTTCCATCTTTTAAGGTCATTTTTAGGTACACTGAACCGACAATACTTGCTTTGATCATCGTCAACGCGGTTGCTTTAGTGGTGCAAGCTTCATGAACCCTGTTGTTATGAATATACATCTCTGGCTTACTTCTCGACCCAGAGATACCGACGTCGGCTTTATTTTCACTTTCGTTCGCCAAGTTGTCTCGCACCATGTCGACGAATTCATCTTCGATGGGTAATATCGACATTGCCATACAGCACTACTACTATGCATCATGGGCTTTCAAACAAACTCCTTTATCCTCTGACATGTTCCTTTAATAACCATATGCCAGGCAATCAGATAAAATCTATATCCAGCATATATTGTGGTATGGTCAGTACTCTTGACAGTATGGAGGGACCAGGCCTTATCTGGGTTAAAGTGTAGGTTCCAAATACCAAGGGTAATGGTAATAACGAGAGGGGCTAGAGATTGGTGGCAGCTCATATGAGTAAACTTACCATCTAGAAGCTGGCTGACATCCATTTCTATTGCAAGGAAACTAGATACAAGGTATCAGCCAGTGATATCTTACAGGTTGCCACAGGTGACCTTCATGGGTTTATTAGTGTCATGCGGGTGGTTGATTCCCTGAAGGCCAAGATGAAGCGGATTTCAGAGGCAGACAGTCACATGGTAAGGTTGAGATGAATGCTGTGGTCATTTCTAATATATGCATGTAGATTAGAATACCAATTCCACTGTGCAGGAAGTTGGTGGTATTTCTCTTGAAGCTGGTTGCAATCAATGCAATAGGTTATGAAATATAGATAATTGATGGAGAAAAAAAGGGGCTCCAGGTCATGTTGAATATTGTCAATCATACTATCAGCCTGGCATTATTCCATGGACATTACTCATTCCAAGTAAAGAACTTGCACTTAGCCATAGTGCAAGATTTCTTTTGTTCTTTTCAACCATGTGCTAAGGCTCATTCTTGGATAGGAATGGCATGCAACTTGATGGCATCCATCTATAAGGTAATGCCTTGAATGCATTCAAGATATTAGTGCAATGATCATATATTCCAGAGTTATTTATTTCTTGCAATAAAATACCACTGGTAGAGATAGTAGATACTGATGAATTGAATGCTTGGAAAGTAACAGCAGAAAATGTCATGCAACCTATCATGACTAATGAAGGTAAGTGTCTGTAGTATTAAAGCAATAGTCACTCTCCATGACTCCCTCTTTAACAGCAGAAGATGTTGCATGACCTGCCACAATTGACAAAGATATGTATCTATAGTGCCAAAGTAATAGCTACTTTCCATAACACTCTCCTCTAGGTTGCATTAAGTGGTTATTTAACAATAGCTCTTGTGACTACTTGCAATATCAAGTCTACTTTAAAGTCAGCACTGCCTAATGTCGAGGCAACTACATGAAATGGGTCATGCACACTGGTTGTTAACCAAGAAGGTCATGCTGACTTTGAGTTCATGGTGCTATCCATTACTGGTAACCATGCAGGAGCTGCCATAGAATATCATCATGTTGCTGTATCTCTTCTCAACCTAGCACCTCCAACAAAATCAGGCCAATTAGTCCTTGTTTGTGAGGCTCTCTATAAGGGACTGTTTATATGGTTGTTAAGTGAATGTGGCGCATCAAGCAAG
This sequence comes from Strobilomyces echinocephalus, assembly GCA_038090115.1. NCBI lineage: Eukaryota > Fungi > Basidiomycota > Agaricomycetes > Boletales > Boletaceae > Strobilomyces > Strobilomyces echinocephalus. The sequence goes on from JBBPMC010000699.1 coordinate 17,067, forward strand.
TAAAGATCACACCATTTCATGAGTATGTAGTGCATACTATTCCTGCCTAGGATATTTGCCTCATTATACCTATGTAGTGCCTATAGTGCCAGTTTAAATCGAGAATATTGCAAGAGTTATTTGAGAGTCTTTTATGAGTCGGCCTAAATTTGAGGACAATTACGATAGAACGGAGAATGTGCAATAAAGTGACATCTAAAGTGGATTTCTTCAGTTATGTTCACATTGTGTTATATAGCCCTTTGGTACAATTGAGGACTGAAGCAGAATCTAAGTGCTGGGTATGTCACTAGTCTGGTGATGCAGGATATGGTCCACATAGTATAAGCTGCACTTGTGGGCAGCGTGAGCAAAATGATGCCAGCTGCTGATACAACCCTTAAGCCAATCCAAGTCAAGGATAGTCTTCTCCAGGTTACCAGCTTGGCAACTAACCAAACCCCATGGAGTCAAGGGGGATGGAGCATAGGGAAAGGGAACATAGGGGGTGTTGAAATCAAGGCTTGATCTGGCTTAAGGAGGCACAGACTCAAAAGGTGAACTTGACTGGGGTTACCAGCCATGCCCACCCCCTGTATATATACTACTAAGGTCCCTTTGTACATGCTTGGGCCTAATCTACAGATATATACCATAAATAGGAG
>JBBPMC010000700.1:0-17699 GCA_038090115.1 Strobilomyces echinocephalus
TCCAAAAAGATGTTCATCCGCTTCTCCACCGTTCTCCCCGTCGCTGCCCTCGTTGCAGTCGCCGTCGCAGCGCCCAGCGAGCTCGAAGCTCGTGATGGCTCCTCTTCGTGCAACACCGGCCCGATCCAGTGCTGCCAGCAAACTCAACAGGTTAGGTTTTCTCGCTCAGCGTGCTCGCGCTCGTGATGCTAATCGGGCCTGCACTGCAGTCGAACCCCACCACGCTCAACTACTTCAGCGGACTGCTCGGGCTCGCCCTTCCCAACATCGAGGGCCTCCTCGGGCTCGGCTGCTCCCCGATCACCGGCGTCGGTCTTGGAACGGGCTCTACTTGCACCGCCCAGACCGTATGCTGCACCAACAATCAATTCGTGAGTGGAATCGTTTGTCTCTTCACGCAAAGTGGACGTCGTTGATGTTCTCCTGCGTGGCATAGTCCGGGCTGATCAACCTCGGCTGCTCTCCCATCAATCTGAGCTTGTAAATCTGAGGAGATGAAGGATCGCGCAAATCGACAGAATGGTTTCCATATAGTTATTGGTATTTCGTATGTAAAGTGAATGTGATCCAATCAATCCGTCGTCGTCGTTCGGTGTTTGAGTTGTGCCTGCGGGGAAAAGCTATGTGGATATCTATACCATGCCAGTGTCTTTGGCGGATCGTCATGCTATACGACAAAAAGAGGCATGCGTGGCATTCAAGCCTACACTGGACCATGGTTCACCTGGTCGTAATACCTTGAGAAAATCAGCAACTGCTATGAGATTCCGAGGAAGTCGGAGTTCTCACGAGTCAAACGCCACCATGTTTCCTTCACTCACACGCCCACACGCCCACTGAGTGACTGCAGGCTTTCTCGCATCATAAACGCAACTTGGCCGGCTAGCCAAATGGCCATGCCGAACATTTGTCTTTGGTTCCAAATGCGCTGAATAGGGATTCGGTCGCTCCCGCTTCTCCGCCTGGGGGAAAAATCGCAAGGTTTGTGCAATGTACTGAGAGTGGGCTCTGAGCTCGGATTCAATCATGATGTGGGTCCTTGAAGCGGTGCCAGTAACCGATGTAGCAGCAATGAATGATGGTGAATCACTCGGAGGTACGTCCTTCCAAATGGTTACAATGTACCTGACCACAAGCCGCGAAGGCTTATGAACGTCGTGGTTCGATTCTATACAGCCACATGCAATTGTCAAATCGCGTGGGTCAGAATACGGCTTAAAGTGGCATTTCTACTGGAATGTTAGGTTTATGGCCGCTCAAAGGTCGATGCCTCCGCCACTCACGGCCCCCGTCTATCGATAACGCAACGTGTGGACCAGGTCCAAGCCATGCTCATAACGCCGTTCATCGCAGCTCGCGGTATTCAGGTTGCATTCTTGGTCCTCAACAAGGCACTGATATGTCATGCAGTTACGGACGAGTGATACAACATGTCCCCTTGAGTTCCTGCGGAAGAAATGTGGCCGGGTGTACCTCGCCAATCATCGGTGTATGACATTAGCCAAAGTAACTATGGGCGCCGATGCGCCATGCATGGCCTGTACGATTCTCGTAAGTTCAGGACCTGCATGCATATCTTTGTCTGGCTTGGTCAAATCGTACCATGTAGGTACGACCGACCTCTTCACTCGCACGGACATACATCCCAGGCCCACGGGCTGTGTGCAGAGGGCCCCCGTACGGCTAGAATGGAAGGAGCACTCTTCGCCGTATAAAAGGTAGGGCATGGAACAGCTCAGCATCCGCAGAACAGCACCCATCGACTCCAGAGCAATCTAACTCACCCACTCTCGACTCATAACATGTACTTCCGCTTCGCTACTCTTCTCCCCGTCGCTGCTCTCGCTGCAGTCGTCGCCGCGGCTCCTAGCGAGCTCGCAGCCCGCGATGGCTCCTCGTCATGCAATACTGGTCCCATCCAGTGCTGCCAGCAAACCCAACAGGTCAGATGTTCCGCCTTGTCATGCTCACGCAAGTTGTGCTAACTGTGGTTAATTCTGTAGTCGAACCCCACCACACTCAACTACTTCAGCGGACTCCTCGGCGTCGCCCTTCCTGATATCGGCGCCCTCTTGGGCCTCGGGTGCTCCCCGATCACCGGCGTCGGTCTTGGGACCGGCTCTACTTGCACGGCCCAGACTGTGTGCTGCACCAACAATCAATTCGTGAGTGGACCTCGTCGCCTGGTCCCTCCTGCGAGATCGCTGATCGTTCTCGTCGTGATACAGCAAGGGCTGATCAACCTCGGTTGTTCCCCCATCAATCTTAGCTTGTAAATTGAAAATCGCGGCACTTGGTGGAGTCGTTCGAATGACTCGTATTATTTTTATTTCTTGGGTCGTCGGTTCGGACAATGTTTATGGTATTTAGTATGCAAAGGCGTTGTGATCGAATAAATTTATCCGTTGATCGGTGATCAGATCTGTGTGAAACTTCAGCGAGAGAGATCCGATCGTGTTGAACCAATCAGAGTGCAACGTGATCGAGAAATTTGATGTACTTTTGCGCAGAGGTCGAAAGTGGCTGTCGACGATGACAAAAGTATAACGTTACTATGTTCCCACACGCTTCATCGCTACCTGCACGACAGTCCAGCGATCATTGTTCCTGGCACTCGGGAAATACATTTCATTTCATACACAAAGCTACGGGAAAGAAGATAACACGTCATGATCGTTGCACATCCAAGGAAGGCGAGGCACTTGACAAGCACCGCCTCCGGCCCTCCAGTGTCTTGAATCGCGAGTATATACTACTATGGCAGTGTTCCAAGAGGTCAAACTCAAAAGAACACAGAGGGAACTGTGCACCGCTGGGCACTCGGAACATGCTTCGAACGCAATGAAGTCTGTGGTGTCGATTCAGAACCGTTGAACGACGTTGGTCCACTCCAAAGCTACCTTGATCATGTAGTCAAGGGGATCACCGAACGCAGACATGATCTCGACATTCTGGGAAGCTAGCCGCGGTATCTCCGAGTCGGAGTCGGACGGGTCGCGGGAGAAGACTCGCCTCAGTTCGCCGAGAAAACAACCAACATCTTCGATGACACAGGTCCGATGAACATTACCCTTTCTCGGTCCCTGCCGTTTGTCCACACATTGTCCTCGGACCTGAGGCCCCTTCCCCTGTCAGTTCAATTTGCAGCGCCCGGCATGTGCGGCCACAGCTTTTGGCGTCCAATCCGGATCTTCGTCACCCAGGCAGCGAAGTAAGGTCCCCGAGGGTGTCCGAGTTCTCATCTTGGTAGGCCCATCAAGAGCAATTAATCGGCATGTTCATGTGCCGATAAGATATTGTTCACGTATGTGCACTCTGGTCGTCTTACCAAGGCACTGATATGTCGCTAGAGCCCAACGACGGACCAGTAATTTCCGGAAACTATTTTTCTCAGTGAACCCCTGCGGGATCAATGAGGCCAGGTCCCTCTCGCGGCACTCGAGCATTGCCATTGGTGCAAACATTGATGGCGATGGGATGCCAGTGCCTTCTCAGTAACCGCACTCGCGAGTGTCTGCATTTCAAAATTTCCTTTCTTCTCGTTTCCCTGCCGTGACGGGGTGGCACGCGCAAGATTTATGGAGCCGCAGGAGTAAAGGGGCGCTCCTCGCCGTATAAAGAGGTGTGTTGTAATATCCCATCCCAACAGCATCCAGTCGCCTCTCGAACAATCGAACCCATCCACCCTCCACAGAAAAGATGTTCATCCGCTTCTCCACCGTTCTCCCTGTCGCTGCCCTCGCTGCAGTCGTCGCTGCGGCGCCCAGCGGGCTCGAAGCTCGCGATGGCTCCTCTTCGTGCAACACCGGCCCGATCCAGTGCTGCCAGCAAACTCAACAGGTCAGGCTTTCTCGTCCACCGCGCTCGCGCTCGCGGTACTAACCGAGGTCTGCATGGTAGGCAAACCCCACCACGCTCAACTACTTCAGCAGTGTGCTCGGGGTCGCTCTTCCGAACGTCCAAGGTCTCCTCGGACTCGGCTGCTCCCCGCTCACGGTCATCGGCGCTGGAACTGGTTCCACTTGCACCGCCCAGACTGTGTGCTGCACCAACAATCAATTCGTGAGTAAAATTGTTGTCTCCTGACGCAAAGTGGACGTCGTTGACATTCTCCCGCGTGACGTAGTCCGGGTTGATCAATCTCGGCTGCTCTCCCATCAACCTCAGCTTGTAAACTGCTGGGGCGTGAAGGATTATTCAAACCGTCAGAACGACGTTGTAGTGTTTTCATAAGGTTATTGATATTTCGTATGTAAAGAGAATTCGGTCAAATCAATGAGTCCGTTCAACGTTTCGGTTGTGTCTATGAGAGAAATATGTGGACGCAGCGATTCGCGTGCCACCTAGCTGCCCGGGCTTACCGTGCATCTCAGATGATGTCGCCCTATCTGTGCACTCTGGTTACCCAATGGAGGTTTATCCAATCCAGCATTCACGACAAATCGGCACGAACGACTAGACAATTCAGTAATCTACAGTCGTCGACAACTGGCGACAGGCGTCACCACAGTGGTCACACCTTGATGACTTCTCTCGTCGGGTATCCTCGTTCGATATTTCTCCTAGAGGACTCACAACCGAAGCCGTGCCATCTGGTCAACAACACGGTCTTATTAGCCTTTGACTCGTTCCCCTTCAAGATTTCGATCGCCTGCTTGACGTATTTAGCGGCTCGTGTGCCCAGCATCCACATGTCGCGGTCCTCGATCTCGATGGTGTCAAGGAGGGACAAGCTGGCCAGCGGTGCTAAATCCTCCTAGATAAGTCCATTAAAACATCACGTACACCACGTAGTGTACAGGCTCACCCCCAATCTCACGCCAATGTGCTTCAAGTTGGGAAGCAGCTCGGCCAATTCTGTCAACGAATCAATCATGGGCCGCCCTGAGCACGTTGATACCAGCACGACGTACGTGTGAGGTAACTGGTTTGATGAAGAATTCCTTTTAGTACACGCACGTGACGGATGTTTCCCTCGATGAGGGTTTCGACGACCATTTTCGCGTTTCCATGAATGAACGTGACTTCCTTGACGTTCGGACAAGATTGAATGATTTCTGGTGTCGGATCGTATGTCTGATACACAGCGACCTTCGATACAGAGGGAAAATTTTTGTTCTTGAATGCATGCCTGATGGCTGTCTTCACCCCCGAGTCGCTGTGCAAGACTACCGAATGTGCACCATGAATTTTGGCGTTGATGGAGGGAAATCACCGTACCTTGAATGGTGGTAAGGTTAGGCATTCGAGCGAGGCATGATGCGAGTGCCGAGATTATTTCAGTAGAATGACACGTCAGGATGACGGACACTGTCCTAAAGAACGATCAGATGTCAATCGTTAGCAGATCTGCCTCTTGCTGACCGGATCAAAGGGAACAAGTATGGACATGCTTGTAACACACGAACGGCGGCCTCGGTCGTGTCGCTGATCGCCCTGTCCCAGGAAGATGAGTGCTTGGTAATGTTAACTGCGCAGAGTTCAAGGTTTTCCCATGCCATTGGAAGGCAATGCGACCGCAAGAGTCGAGATGTTTTCGACAACGCGCGGAGGGTTGGTGTACGGACGAGGGCAGTGGAGGAGATCACCGGTGGGTGTAAGTCACATGTGGACATGGTTTGAACCTCGGTGAGCGTGGACAGATGGGACATGACTTCCAGTATGACGTCATCTGGGATGCACTCCAAGCTAGGCCCAGTTAGGAATGGGATGAAGAGTTGTGGAAGAATCGAGGCACTGCTGCCTGGCTGACAATAAGAGGCGACGTCGTCACCTTGTAGCACCATCGTTGTTTGGGTCGTTTTAAGTTCGTACGTTTTGACGCACGGGCTGCTCTTGCCTTTGCAGCGGCGCCGTCGAGGGGCACTGTCGTACTGGATGAAGAGGCCCCTGTTTCATGCGTGGGAATTTAGACATCGCTACTTCCAAATTTGCAAGAAAGGCATGTATCGATTGTATTGCTGCTACGTCGTTAGGTTATTTGCTGCCAAAAGAGCTTAGAGGGCGCGTCACGCAAGCGTCCACCGTCCCCGTCTGCTCGCATCCCGCCGTTGGCCGACACCCGATCGCACTCGCCGCCCGCTCTGTGGTGTCCCACTGTCCTCCACTGCCTCCCCTCGTTCCTTCTCGCGCCCTGCCCGTGTTCTTCCCTTCGTGTCCGCCGTCCTCTGCCAGTGGGTGCTTGTTCACGCCGGCGGCGTGTTGAATTGAGCGCGAGGCATTGCCGCCGCACCTCCTTGCACCCAACCTGCGCCCACGGCCCCCCTCGCATCTAAAAGTTGCGGCCTGCGGTCATCCACACACGCCCATCCTCGGCCCGCTCATCCTCACCACATCCATGTCTATACACACACTTGCTCGTCAGACAACAACGAGGCGTCGTCCACATATGCCCACCCTCGCCCACGTTCTTACATACACCTGCTCATCGGGCGACGACGACGCTGAGGTGTTATTCACGTATGCCCTCCCTCATCCCCGTCGTCACCTTACCATATTACGCCTTTCTCCCCATTCGCACTACTCACCGCTCCCACTCGACCGAGCACCATCCGACAGCGCTCGCCCTTGATTGTTCTTCACGCAAGCACGGTTCGCATAGAGAATGTCTTATGGTTTGATTGAATTGATTCCATACAGCCACATGCAATTGTCAATTTGCCGTCAGAATACAGTGCAAAGTCCTCTAAATTAGCATTCCTACTGGGATCTTAGGTTTATGACCGCCTAAAAGTCGATGCTTCGGCCACTCACGGCCCCCGTCTATCAATACCACAGCGTGTGGACCAGGTCGAAGCCATGTTCATAATGCAGGCGGTATTCAGGTTGCATTCATGGTTCTCAACGAGGCACTGATATGTCACGCAGTTCTCGTGACGGACGAGCGATACATCATATCCCCTTAAGTCCTTGCGGAAAAAATGAGGCCGGGTCTACCTCGCCAATCATTGGTTTATGACATTGGCCAAAGCAGCCATGGGCGCAGATCCGGCATGCATGGCCAGTACGATTTTCGTAAGTTCAGATCCTGCATGTATGTTTTACATCTCCTTGTCTGGCTTGGTCAAGTCGTAGGTACGATCGACCTCTTCACACGGACATACGTTGCAGGCCAGCGGGCTGTGTATTGAAGGTCCCTGTACAGTTGGAGGGAAAGGAGCACCCTTCGCCGTATAAAAGGTAGGGATGGAACAGCTCGGCCCATCAGCAAACAGCACTCCATCGACTCCAGAGCAATCTAACTCACCCACTCTCGACTCATAACATGTACTTCCGCTTCGCTACTCTTCTCCCTGTCGCTGCCCTTGCTGCAGTCGTCGCCGCGGCGCCCAGCGAGCTCGCAGCCCGTGGTGGCTCTGAGTCGTGCAACACTGGTCCCATCCAGTGCTGCCAGCAAACCCAACAGGTCAGATGTTTCGCCTTGTCATGCTCTTGTCTGTTGCACTAACCGCGGTTCACGCTGCAGTCAAACCCTACCACGCTCAACTATTTCAGCGGACTCCTCGGCGTCGCCCTTCCTGATATTGGCGCCCTGTTGGGCCTCGGGTGCTCCCCGATCACCGGCGTCGGTCTTGGAACCGGCTCTACTTGCACGGCCCAGACTGTGTGTTGCACCAACAACCAATTCGTGAGTGGACCTCTTGTCGCCTAGTCCCTCCTGCGAGATCACTGATCATTCTCGGTGTGATACAGCAAGGGCTGATCAACCTCGGTTGCTCCCCCATCAATCTTAGCTTGTAAATTGAAAATCGCAGCACTTGGTGGAGTCGTTCGAATGACTCGTCTTATTTTTATTTCTTAGTCGGACAATGTTTATCGTATTTAGTATGCAAAGGCATTGGGTTGTGATTGAATAAATTGAATGATGTGTCCATCCAAACCGGTGTGCCTGAGAACTTGAAACTTGATCTGATCCGATCAATTGTTTTGATCGAGAAATTTGACGTACTTCTGCGCAAACGCTTAAAGGATCGACGACCGTCGACTAAAGGGGAAAACGACTGTGTCGAGAGTTTGTTCCCACGTGCTTTCGGCTCTCGAGTCCCCCCCATCTTACGCACTCTTCATTGAAGTTGCACGGCAGTTCAGTGATATTCCTGGCATCCTGGAAATACGTTTCATACATGAAGGTACACGAAAGAAGATGCCGGAATACATCGTGATCGTTGCACATCCAAGGAACGCGGCGGGGCACTTGACAAGCACCGCCTCCCTGGCGCCGTGAGTGTCTTGAATCATGAGGGTGGTGTTCCATGTATTAAAGAGGTCGAACCCAAAAGAACTACGCACCACTGGGCTCTTCGAACGAAGTGCAGTCTGTGGCGCCGATCCTGAACCTGACCTGAACGACGTTGGTCCACTCCAAGCTGCTTGATGGTCGTCAGGGGGATCACTGAACACAGACATGATCTCGACATTGTGGGGAAGCTAGCCGCTATATCTCCGAGTCGGGTGTCGAACGGGTCGCGGGAGAAGATTCGCCTCAGTTCGCCGAGAAAACAACTACATAACATCTTCGACGACACAGGTTCGATGAACATTGCCCTTTCTCGACCCCTGCCGTTTGTCCGCACATTGTCCTCGGGACTGAGGCCCCTTCCCCTGTCAGTTCAATTCGCAGCGCCCGGTATGTGCGGCCACAGCTTTTGGCTCCGTCCGATCTGGATCTTCGTCACCCAGGCAGTAAGGTCCCCGAGGGCGTCCGAGCTCTCATCTTGGTAGGCCCATCAAGAGCAATTAATCGGCATGTTCATGTGCCGGTATGGTATTGTTCACGTATGTTGCACTCTGGTCGTCCCCTCGCCAAGGCACTGATATATCACTAGAGCTCTGCGACGGACCAGTCATTTCTGTAAACTGTGCCCCTCGGCGAACCCCTGCGGGATCAATGAGGCCAAGTCCCTCTCGCGGCATTCGACTCGCGAACAATGATGGCGGAGGGATGCAAGTGCCTCCTCGGTAACCGCACTCGTGAGTACTTGTCCACATTTCAAAATATCCTGTGCAATATTGATGGAGCCACAGGAGTAAAGAGGTGCTCCTCGCCGTATAAAAGGTGTGTTGCAACATTCCACCCCGACACTATCCAATCGCCTCTCGAACAATCGAACCCATCCACTCTCCACAGAAAAGATGTTCATCCGCTTCTCCACCGTTCTCCCCGTCGCTGCCCTCGCTGCAGTCGTCGCCGCGGCGCCCAGCGAGCTTGAAGCTCGTGATGGCTCCTCTTCGTGCAACACCGGCCCGATCCAGTGCTGCCAGCAAACTCAACAGGTCAGGTTTTCTCGTCCACTGCGCTCGCGCTCGCGGTACTAACCGAGGTCTGCATGGTAGGCCAGCCCAACCACGCTCAACTACTTCAGCGGACTGCTCGGGATCGCCCTTCCCAACATCGAGGGTCTCCTTGGGCTCGGTTGCTCCCCGCTCACGGCCATCGGTGTTGGATCGGGCTCTACTTGCACCGCCCAGACCGTATGCTGCACCAACAATCAATTCGTGAGTGGAATTGTTTGCCTCTTCATGCAAAGTGGACGTCGTTGATGTTATCCTATATAGTCCGGGTTGATCAACCTCGGCTGCTCTCCCATTAATCTGAGCTTGTAAACCTGTGGGATGAAGGATCGCGCAAATAGTTAGAATGGTTTCCATAAGGTTATTGGTATTTTGTATGTAAAGAGAATCCGATCAGATCATTGAGTCGTTCAGCGTTTTCGGTTGTGCCTGCGAGAAAAATGTGGTTCCAGCGATTCGCGTGCCGCCTTGCATTTCAGTTGATGTCGCCCTATCTGCGTAAGTCTGGTCATCCAATTGGGGTTCATCCACTCCCGTATTCACGACAAATCAGCACGAATGACGTCGTCTTGACGATTGGGTAATCTACAGTCGTGGTATCCAGCGACCACTGGCGACAAGTCCCACCAGGGTCACACCTTGATGACTTCCGTCGTCGAGTATGCTCGTTCTTCGACATCTTCCCTATGGGACCCAAAACCGTTACCGGTGTCGTGCCACCTGATCAACAACACAGCCTTATTGGCCTTCGATTCGTTCCCTTTTAAGATCTCGATCGCCCGCTTGACGTGTTCAGCGACTCCTGTATCTGGCATGCAAATGTCGAAAACCTGGAGCTCGATGGTGTCAAGGAGGGGCAAGCTAGTCAGAGGTTCCAGGTCCTCCTACATAAACTCGTTAGAACATTGTATACACCACATAGTGTATAGGCTCACCCCCAATTTCACGCCAATGTGCGTCAAGTTAGGAAGCAACTCGGCCAATTCTGCCAACGGAATTAATCATGGATCGCCCTCAGCACGTTGATAACAGCACGACGTACGTGTGAGGTAACTGGTTTGACAAAAAATGCCTTTTAGCACACGCACGTTGCAAGCCTTTCTCTCGATGAAAGCTTCGACGACTGTTTTCCCGTTTGCATGAATGTACGTAACTTCCTCGACGTTCGGACAAGAATTGATGATTTCGTGGGGTGGATCATATGCGTAATGTAGAGTGATCCTCGATACAGAAGGGAATGTTTTGTTTTTAAACCCACGCTTGATAGCTGTCCTAATCCATGCGTCGCAGTACAAAACTACCGGACGGGGATCATGAACGGAGTGCCACGAAGCAAACCCCACTATACCTTGAAGGGTGGTAAGGTTAGGCATCGTAGCGAGACAGGCTGCGAGTGGCAGGATCGTATGAGAGCGATACCGCGTCAAAACGACAGACACCGTCCTAAAGAACGATCAATTATCCATCGCCAGCATATTAGCATCTTACTGACCGGATCAAAGGAAGTAGGTATGGGCATGCTCGTAACACACGAATGACGGATGTTTCACCCATTGCGCTGAACCACGAATACGGGTGCTCGGCAACGTTGGCTGCGCAGAGTTCAAGGCTTTCCCAAGCCATGGCAAGGCAACGCGACCGCAAGAGTCGAGATGTTTTCGACAACGCGCGGAGCGTTGGTGCACGGACAAGGGCGGCGGTGGAGACCACCGGTGAGTGTAATTCATATATGAACAAGGTTTGAGCCTCAGTGAGCGTGGGCAGATGGGACAGAATTTCGCGCAGGACGTCATCTGGAATGCGCTCCAAGCTGGGTCCGGTTAGGAATGGGATGGAGAACTGTGGAGTACTAGATCCGACGCTGCTGTCAGCCGATTTGCCAGTGGCCGTCTTCGCGCGTTTTGATGCGCGGGTTGTTCTTGTCTTTGTGGCTGCAGATGCGGCGGTCTTTTTGATGCGTTTTGACGCGCGGGTCGCCGTCTCTTTTGTCACGGTAGCGTCGTTGTGGGGCACCGCTGTCGAGGCCGTCGACGCGCGTGTCGACCTCATTCTAATGACGGATTCTCACGACGTGGCTGGCATTTCCCATCAGTCATCACACGATTCACGCTTTTTGACTCGCGGGGCCGTTGATGCAGGCCGGCTGCGCGTTTTTGACGAACAGGCAATACGCCTGCCCACGACAAGTATTCAGTTGAAGCTTGAAGTCGAAGACGCTGTTGTCGACCAGCATATACCGTCGAACCGCAGACCTGGTGATCCCGGCACAGTTCTCACGCATTCATCCAGGTCTTCATTCCTCGACGCGCCAAGTGACATGAAAACGAGATCGACCCGCACGCCAAAACGTGCAAAAGCAGTTTCGACATCGACAGTACACCACGATGATGCCGCTACAAGGACAAGGGTGACCCGTGCGTCAAAACGTGCGAAAATGACCCCGACAGTGCTACAAGACGACAACGTCTCTTATTCTCAACCAGGCACCACTAGTGCCGAGTTGACTCCTCCACAACTCTTCACCCCATTCCTAACTGGACCTAGCTTGGAGCGCATCCCGGATGACGTCCTGCGCGAAATTCTGTCTCATCTGTCCACTCTCAACGAGGCTCAAGCCATGTCTAGAGGGTGCTCTTCTCTCTCCGCTGCCACCATCACCCGTCCGCGAACACTCCGTGCGTTGTCGAAAACATCCCGACTCTTGCGGTCGCGTTGCCTTGCCATGGCTTGGGAATGCCTCGAACTCTATGGTGCTGACCCTGCTAGGCACAGGTGGTCTTCATGGGAGGGGGCACTCGGCGAAATGACGGAGACCATCATTCGTGTGTTGGAAGCGTCTCCGTACCTGTTTCCTTTGATCCGGTTAGTAGGGGCAGGTGTGCTAATGACTGACAACTGATCGTTTCTTAGGACGGTGTCCGTTGTTTTGACGCTGTTCCATTCCGCCACGATTGTCCCGGCACTCGCAACCTGTCTCGAGCTGATGCCTAACCTTGCCACCCTTCAAGGTACGCCCTCCATGATGCCCTAGCCCATGATTCACATTCGACAGTCTTGGAGTGCCCGCCACGGATGAAGCCAGCTATCAAGCGCGCATTTAGAAACAAAACATTTCCTACTGTGTCGAGGATTACTCTAGACCACCCACACGAGCACGATCCAACACATGGAGTCATCAAATCTTGTCCGAACGTCGAGGAAGTAACGTACATTCGTGGAAACGCGAGAACGATCATCAAAGGTCTCGCTGAGGGAAACACTCGCCACGTACGCGTACTAAGGGGCATTTTCCATGAAACCGGTTACCTCACGCGTACGTTGTGATGTTATCAACGACGGGGATGGCCCATAATTGGTTCGTTGACAGAACTGGCTGAGCTGCTTCCCAACTTGAAGCACGTTGGTGTGAGATTAGGAGTGAGCCTATTCAGCATGTGGTGTGAGTGTCCTAATGAGCTTATCTAGGAGGACCTAGCACCGCTGGCCAGTTTCCCCCTTCTTGACACCATCGAGATCGAAGATCACGGCATTTGGATATCGGGTTCAAGCGTCAGCGTGCACATCAAGCGGGCTATCGAAATCTTGAAAGCGAACGAGTCGAAAGCCAATAAGACCGTGCTGTTGACGACATGGCACTATAGGAGAAATATCGGTGAACAAGTATCTTGGACGAGGGAAGTCATCAAGGTGTGACCGTGGTGACGTTGCTAGTGGCTGCTGCAAACCGCCACTGTAGGGAATATCAAGACGACGTCGTTTGTACAAATAATTTTTCATGTGGATAAACCTCAATTTAATTTGATAAACAGACTACATAGAAAAGGAACAATCTGCTGGGTATCCATATAGCGCGCACAACTGAAACGCCGACCAATGACTGATTGATTTGATCACATTCCCTTTACCACTAACCTTGTTGGAACCAGAAATCCATTCCAATGCCATTATGGCACGGCGTGATTTACAAGCTCAGCTTGATGGGAGAAGAGCTGAAGTCGGTCAACCCGGACTATGTCACGTAGGAAAATGTCAATGATGTCCATCAGCAAAATGTTACTGTATTACTGCGCAGACGTCACAGACAAGAAAGGCGTTTCGGCTGACCTACTTTGGTCAGCTGTGTCTTCTCTGTCTACATGCAGGCTAACTGTTGCACAGACGCTGATAGATCCATTCTCCGATGCCTCGCAGGTGTCTGACAGACGCTATAGATATACTTTCGACGTCGTACCGTGGTCGAAAGTCCTCTAAATTGGCATTTCTACATACTGGAATGTCAGGTTTATGACTCAAGAGTTGAACGTTGATGCCTCGGGATGTCCGAGTGACGGCCCCGGTCTGTCAATACATACCACAGCGTGTTGACCAGGTCCAAGCCATGCTCATACCGCCGTTCATCGCAGGTCACGGTATTCAATAGGTTGCATTCTTGGTTCTCACGAAGGCACTGATATGTCACGTCTCATAATGGACGAGCAATACAACATATTCCTCGCAGAAAATTGTGGCTAGATCTACCTTTCTGATCACTGTCGGATTACGACATTGGCCAAAACACCATGGGGATGTGGCATGCAGACCAAGACCGTAGGAATTATACCATCCGGGTGGACACCAGTCTTCTCAGCTTTCGACTCGACTCCCTTCAAGATTTCGATCGCTTTGCTTGATGCGCTCACTATTTCTGCCGCGGTGAATAATAATGAAGTTAAGCTCGATATCAAGGAGAAAGCTAGTTAGCGATGCCAGGCCTTCTACTGCGTGCACAGCATGTTGAACAGGTTCAACTCCCATCGGTATGCCAGTGTGCTTTCAAGTTGGGAAGCAGCCCAACTGCGAACCAGTCATCACTCACAACCTCTTCGCTGATGACAGCAGAACCCACGCGTGCGGAAACTGGGACGAAGAGCACCTCTTAGTGTGCGCAACTAGTCCAGACGAGCGTTTCCCTCGATGAAAGCTTACATGACCGCTTTCCCGTCTTCGCCAGCGCATGTGACTTCCTCGACATTGGGACAATATTTGATGATATTCTGTACAGATTTTTGCCCTTAAATGCGCGCTTGGTGGCTGTCTTCTTCCGAACGTCGCAGAGCATGACTGCCGAATGTGAATTATGAGCTGAGCGTAATGGAGGCGAACCTACCGTACATTGCAACGTGATAAGGTTAGAAAATGTATCTCGACGGGTCGCAAGCGTCTGGATGATCTCAAAGGAATGGAGCTGCGTCAAAACGACGAACACGGCGCTAAACAATGCTCAGTTGTCAATCGTCAGCGCATCTGCCCCTTGCTAACCGGATCAAAGGAAACGGGTATGGACGTGCTTGTAGCATACGAATGGCGCGGTCTCGGTTGTTTCGCTGATCGCTTAGTCCCACCGATAGAAGTGCTTGCCAAGGTTTACTCCGGAGTCCTTAGAGTTCAAGCCTCGGTGAGGCAACGCGACTACAACAGCCTGGGTGTCTGCGACAACGCGCGGAGGGCCGGCACACAAACCAGGGCGGCGGCACGTGTCACCGGGCGCGGATAAGTGACATGCCTCAGCCATGAGAGTGGGCAGATGATTTCGTGCAGGACGTCATACAGGATGCGCTCCAAGCTGGGCCCGGTTAGAAATGGAATAAAGAATTGTGGAGGGGTTGACTCGGCGCTGCTGTCTGGTTCAGAATCAGAGGCGTCGCCATCGGGTGGCAGGCCGTTGGCTTGGCACGTTGGGGTGGCAACGGCTCGGAAACTGCGACACTCAACTAGACCTGACCAGAATATTTGCGACTTGAATGAGCAGATCAGATCACGAACGACGACTCCGCACGCAGCTTGTGCTGGGTTCAACGGCCGTCGGGTAGCCGGCACAGTGACATTCGTCAAGGAGCATGAAGTTGGAATCTGCTAAGGTCAGTGGGGATGTCGTTTTCGCGGTGCTGCCACTTGACGTTCAACAGTGAAGGATTTAAGCTCGTGGATCATTGTGAGGGCTACAAGGGACGGTGTGACGATGTATGCAAACGGGGCCGACGCTCAGACAAGTCCCCCCGCCCGTAACACATCACACTCTGATGATTTGCCTGACTGGGCGTGATACATCGATGTCGAAGCTACCACCATGAACCTGGTGGTCCCATCTGGTCAACAGCACGGCCTTCTCGGCTTTCGACTCGTTCTTCTTTAGGACTTCGCTCGCCTGTTTGACGTAGGGATCCGCATATCCATCCATTGGTGTTCCACGGAGGTTGATCTCGATAGTGTCGAGGAAGGGAAATTTGCTCAACAACGTAAAATCGCCGCCCTACGGGACCTCGTCAGTACTTCCGAGCAGGCCAGAAACGACAAAGGTACGCTACCGCGACCAAGCGGATGTGCGTCAGGTTTGGAAACAGTTCGGCCAGTCCTGTCGGCGACCTTGTCGTTCGTGTGCACCATGTATACGAGCTGATGTCACTCACGCATCAGGGGGAAGTTGCCGATGTATATGAGAACACGCAGGCGTTGACAGTTCCCCTTGGCGAGGGATCCAATAATCGTGCTGCACCCATTCAGGCACATCACCTCCTCGACGTTCGGGCAGCTTTGGATCAACTCGTGCGCAGAGGGGGGGAGCGCGATCCGCCGCACGGAGGCCAGCTCTTTACCTTGGAACGCGTTCTTGATCGCAGTGGTCATTTGCGGGTTCGCGGAGATCACTGCACGAGAAGGTGGTCAGACGACACGTCAGAGAAGAAAGGGCACGGCACCTTGGATAGTGGTAAGGTTGGGTAACGTGGTGAGACAGTCCGCGAACGCCGGGACGACCTTGGCGTACTGGTAGCGCGTGAAAACGACAGACACCGTCCTAGAAGACGATGATCAGACAAGAGGAACTACAAAAACAGCCGGACGAACTGAATCAAAGGCAACAGGTGTGGACACGTTTTCAAGACGCGCATGGCAGTCTTGGTCTTTTTGCCGAGGACCCTGTAGAACGAGTTGTCGTGCTCTGGTGTGCTAACTGCGCAGAGTTCGACGTTCTGCCATGCCATCGCGAGGCAACGCGACCGCAGCAGCCTGGAGGTCTTTGACAACGCGCGGAGGGTCGGCGTGCGGACAAGCGAGGTGGAACGAATCACCGGTGGCTCCAAGATGTATCCCCAATGGACGTGGGTCTCAGTAAGGGTGGGGAGGTAAGACAGGATTTCGTGCAGGACGTCGTCCAGGATGCACTCCAAGCTAGGCCCGGATTGGAACGGGATGGAAAGCTGGACTTTGGCTTGAGTTTGGAGCACACTACTCGAGGTGCTGGCATCGTCGACGGGCACCTTCAGCGTCGAGGTTGCTTTTCGGGGTTTCGATGTGCGCCGCATCCCACTCTTGCTCAGAGATAATCGAGGAGCAAGAGAGTCTATTTGAACTTGACGCGTTGCCATGGAATGACATGACATGGCTACGACTGCCACCGTGACTCGAGTGACACAGTGATTGGCCCGGCGTCGAGAGTCAAGATGCTGTGTTCCCATCAGGATGGAGGTTTAGCGCTCGACAATCCCGGGCTCCATCACCTCCCTACTCTCATTACTCCTTAATATCTACTGCACGCCCATTGTCAGCCTCGCGCACCGTGTAACGGTTCTCTGATTGTCCTGGATGCCACCGCCCGAATCGTACCTCATCATTTCGCCGCTGAAATAGTCTGTATAGTTCTGACGGGTTACATCAGGTCCGCGCCTGGACGACCACCCTACCTCTTACCGCCGTCTATCCCTAATTTAACGGACAAGATCGTCCGACCGAACAATTGGCAATACTACGCAGGAGGTGCATTTGGAGACGTTTTTCGTTGCAGGTACACGAGCGACGATGGCGAGCAGGAGGTCCGTGAATTGTCTACCCCTCCACATTTTTCGTATTGACTTGCCATGCCTCGAACAGGTTGCCGTAAAAGCCTTTCGACTTAGTTTCTTTGTCGATATCGTGGAGCCCAAGCGTGATGGGGACAAGGCAGCTCGCGTACGTCTCTTTCGCTCGCCTCGCACATCTGTTGATCATCTCTGTAGATGATACATAGAGAGCTCGGCATCTGGAGACGGCTCAACCATCGTAATATCGTGCCATTCCTCGGGATCACGTACGGGTTCGGGAAAGAAGGAAACGCGTCCTTGGTGTCGATATGGATGCCCCACGGTACACTGCACACATTCTTAGAGGCGCACGCCGATAGATTGACGGTCGCACACCGCCTGCAGTTGGCAAGTCAAATCATCCAAAGTATACTGCAGTGTTCTCTGACGCGTCCCTGATATACCCAAGTTATTGGATATTGCAAATGGGCTCGACTACTGTAGGTTCCGTTCATGTCAGGAAACCCTCACATCGCTCATTGTGGATAGTGCACTCATTCCCAGTGGTCCACGGAGACCTCTCGAGCGTGCGTT
>JBBPMC010000701.1:0-17659 GCA_038090115.1 Strobilomyces echinocephalus
AGGCCGAGGATGAGTCGTACGAAGACCTCCCATCCTTGGGGATCGATGAACGAAAATGGTTTGGAAATGATGGATCCGCCGCGATCGAATAACGCGACAGTCACATTGTCTTTATGGATAAGGGTGATAATGACGAAGCAACGTGGACCTTGAACCTGTAATAGATCGGCAGCACGTTCTGAGCAGAGCCGGTGAATGGAAGGGTTCGTCTCGTTGCCCGATTTCAATTCGACAACAGTCCGAATGAGTCGCCAGTCCACGACAGACCCCGCGCCATCAATACAAAAGATGGCAGGGCGATCAGCGTCGGCACTGGGTAGAGACGTCGAGTGACCTTCTCCTGACCAGTGGCGGCTGCGTCGCTGCATTTCTCCTATAAAAGAATATGAATACCGATATACTCTTGCACAGAGCTCGTTGATGAATTCCTCAACATCGGACTCGCTGTTGGTGGTGTTTGTGTATGAACTCAAAACCGTAGAGTTGGATTTAGTGGGGACGTGGTCCTCAACGGTGTCAATGAATGCCAGAAACCTTTGCATATTGCACTATTCGCTCATCATTTGTCTGACGTGAACCTTCTGCAGAAAAGGAAGATTTACCTGTTGTCCCTGTGCATCCTTTCCCTTGAAAATGGCGCTATCTGGAAATAGCGCCTCCACGAACGATTTTGCATCTACCAGTGATCGCGTTTCAAGTGTTGAGGTACTCATAGCAGCACTTGTACGGGACGAGCGCCCAGCAACCACAGGTGACTGTCTATATTCCAAATCGCATCACAGTATTACAGGAGGGAACGGAGTTTGCACGCACCGGTTTGAACTTCAATGTTGCGAGTTGCGAGAAAGCCCCTCTAACATCGCCATGAGGGGGTTTTTCGGCGCTTGAAACGGGAGGAAATAACGTCATAACAAGTACGGCGAATGCAAGGATTTCGGCATGACGTAAGCCACGGCCCGGCCAAGCCTTAAAAGCCGGGCCATGGCTTTTTGGGGGATGCTACTTGATATCTGTATTCAACAGCCCTTCGGGCAAACCTGGACCCGAAGTAGCGACCGTTTGCTCGTACAGAGAGTCCCAGGGATCACTACATATCATATGGCAGTTAATAGGTCTGACACCGTACGACGTCCACATTCGCAAGGCCTCACAATCGACCCCCGGGCCTGACCAAGTCTACACATGGGTCGCATTCGCATAGTGCCTCCTCGGAAACCAGGGGGGTCAGGTTCTCCCGGTGGGTGCGTCTCCTACCCAGTTACGCAGAGCTATTCTTCTGCGCTGAAGCGTCTAGCTCGCTACGAGTAACGTCACCGGTTTCGCACTCCATATCCACGTTCTGACCGGGAGCGACATCGATAGCACCTTGGTGCCGTTTCACCCTCCATAGCGACTCATCCTCCGAAGTGTCTGGATGACTTCGTTTCTTACCTCCAACCTAGGAGAAATGGCACGCAGACGCATGAACAAATGAAGAGCCCAACGAAGGGAGGTACGCACTCCTAACAACAACGAATCCCTTTTGACCTTCGACAGTCTGACAACGCGATTGAAGCCGAGATGAACCTTCAACGTGCTCCCATGCGAGGACTTCTTATCTATTACCAGCTCGAACTCCATGTCGAGCTCTACGAAGTCGCCAGGAGTGATTGAGGTCACGATTTACAGCGCCGCCATTACGGTGACGAGGGCTGCGTCGAATGCATTGCCATCGTAGTTGAGACGCGTGAGGTCGACGTAGAGGCACCATGCAGCGCGGCCCGAGGCTATGCAGAGGGCGTCGAGGGGAAGTACGTTGGACCTGGATGCGTGGGTCACTCCCTGGCGTGGAGGACCAGAGCAGATGAGGAAGGCGTCGTTGAGCCGTTCAGAGGACCTGGATCTCTTCGGACGGCGGGCTGAAGATGGCGGGGAGGTCGTTGTTGGGGACTGTGGGGACGTGAGACGAGGCGGGTGGAGGGGAGGGAGGCATACCAAGGAGCCCGAGATCGAGACTGAGGGAGACGGGCGACGGGCGAGACAGCGGACGCACCCTCGAGATACGCGTGCGGATGGAACGTGTTCGATGAGGCTGTGTCCCTCGCGCGATCTTCGACCATCGTGTGGCCGACCCCTCGACGACCTCGACGGCCACCCTTATATTGCGGACGAGGGTGAGGACGGTCTGGCGGAGCCACGGGGGCATCCAATTCATGGGGTCAGATACACGCCGTTTCTCGGTATGCTTCTCGGTCTAACTTAACCATCAGAGAAGTCAGCAGGAGGCAAAACTTACGTACCTTCTCGAAAACGCTTCGTTTCAGTCGCAGTGCCCCCTGGAACGGTTTTCTGACGATAGGAATTTTAAGTGAGCGGGAAAAGAGTTCGCGCGCAACGTTGATGCAGTTCAACTGAGCATCCCACGCAGAACGACAGTTTCCTCCTCCAATGACAACGTGTTGAACGGCGCTATGCGCAGACGAGGGTGTTCTGAATAATTAGGAACCCTCAGACAGTATATGAACGCGAGAGGAAACTTACCCGTCCCAATTCCCGAAAGGCGAAAACTGAGATTCTTTCAAGAACCCGAGTAGCCGACAAGAAATGGTCCGAATGTCGGTCGCAGGGGATTCAAGGAGAGGTTTGTAGACGAAACATTTGTTTCGGAAGGAATTTCTGATAGCAGGATCTTCGATGAATTGACCATCCGCTCAAGATCTGAAGGGAGTTTAAGTTTGGTCTTCTTCATCTGTTCACCGCAATACAGTTGGATCGTTTTTTGGAGATTGCTGGGCCACGAATGAACCGATAGACCATGCGAAGCTGTGGTGAAGAAAGACATGAGGGTGGCAAGACAAGCAAGAAGCTCCTAAAGCCATAGTATGGAAAGCGGCGTTTACAGGCATTTGTAATCAGCGAACTTTGGGGATAGCACCTGTTCACTCGCCCTCGTCTCGCGACGACGACGTGACGACGATAACAGGCTCTCCTCTCCCTTCCCCTCGGGTTTTGTCTGGGCTGAGCGTGACGGGGGACGCGGTGCCATACGATGAACCGAGGACGTCAGCGCAAAAAGATGAGAAATCGATTCGGGTCAACACTCGCGGCCCATAAGCGGACCCCACCTGTGACGTTGTCGGAAGGACGTAAAAGAAAGAAAAACAAAGGCATGGACCAGTCTTCGACGTCGGCGCTGCCGGTAAAGATGACATTCTCTCTGGCTCGATTGAGATGACCCAAGACGACAGGGATGTCTCTCAGGACGCGACCGCTTTCGAGGGAAAAGGTGGAAATGATGTGGACGCACTGCTCGATGTCGATGGCCCATGGGCATGGTGGTCGGAGTGCATCGTCATGACACACCATTGCCGCGATGGTCCAGTGTGGAAGGGAAGCACACTGGGCAAGAGCGACAGTGGGGCGTGGTTGCGTCGACGGGAAACGGCAGCGGCAGAAATGCTTGCCACTAGGGCGACGAGGACGGCGACATGATGGGAGCAATAGGAGGCGTCGGGCGCGCAGGTGAACACGATGTGGCGGATGGCAAGCACAGTAGGTGTGTGCGCAGTCCTCGTGATGTTCGGAGTGCGTGATGAGAGACCACTGGGGAGCCTGCACGAAAGTGCACTCGGGTCTCACAGATAGATTTTTCTTGTACACGGATAATGGTCTGAAAGACCTCTATTGCCTGCCTCCGAAAAGTGGTGCCAAGGGTGGCACTGCGGGCGACGTCAGCAATCGAGCGGCATCCACAAACATCGCCCAAAGGACGTCGGAAGCATTCGTACCGTTCACTGGCATAACGTTGTGACCCGTGCGAGCACCTACTATGCGGAGAGCTAAACGCAAGACGGCAGAACCAACGAGATAGACTGGGGCTGAAGGCGGCGAAACCGCAGAGCAACAACTTTGGAAAAGGGACAGAAGGCGGTCCAAACCGAAGTTCGAGCCCCTCTCCTTCTCAGGGTTCAAACCTCGCCTGCGGACCGCACGCGGACCGGTGTCAGTCGATGCCAGACAGGTCCCGTGTACAAACCTGGAACCCTAATCGGGTCCAGGAACTATCTATCATTGTAGATCGAGATAGAGACTCGCACATTTGCGAAGAGCCAGAGACAAAGCGCGCCGCGCGCTTTTGGCAGCTCGGCAAGGGGGAGCCGAGGCGGCAGAGGCGAGTCATGGGTTCCCACACACCGAAAATGTAGACGGGTGGTGCACTGCGTGGCGCCCCTGAAATGGCGCGCTGCATGGCTGGTTCGCGCGAGTGGTTTGTGCAACCACACCTCGTGGACGGCGGTCGCTGCTGGCGTAGAGCCATGTTATCATGTGCCCACTTCCGATGGAAGTCCCCTAAACGGTCCGACGGTCGGGGTAGCGGTCCACGAGACCGCTTCCTGTCACTGCGCGTATGGTATCCCTCGTGAGACCCGACCCTAATCCTCGGAGAGGGGTGCCCGGCGGACGCGCAAAAAGAATGGAGCCTCTCCCTCGCACACAGACTCTGGCAGCACCAGGACGAAGACCGCACTTCTCCAGCTACATGACCGATGGTGATTCTACATTCTTGCACAAGACCAACGGCAGCATAGCGTACATGAGACGAGATTACAAAGCGCAATTCGAGGAACATCGTACACTTGAACCATTCAAACCTTGACTGTCATACAGCAGCGCACTGGCATATTCCCGGGTCGCTCATTCAAAAAACCCTTCGAAACTGAACAACCTTGGCTCGACGTGTAGCAGCTTTGGAATCTGACCCTCACGCACCCACCCAACGTAATCCGCTGTTAGCAAGGAGGTCCTCAAGAAGAGAGATCCATCGAGCAGTTCAGCATTCTCCAATCCAGTGTCCTTGAAGTAGCCCGCGGGACGTCTCCCGTAAAGGGTGTCAAAGTGGGCAAAAGCACGCTGGATCTTGCTGAAGTGGTCGTTGGGATGCGTGATTGCTGATTGCAAGATGGGCAGAAATGGGTTCGGGATTGGGGTCGTTTCGGTCATGAGTGGGGTCTTTGGCGCCGGCGTTGTGGGAACCGGTGGCTCCAGCGATGTAGTCGTCATGAAAGGCTTGATATTCAAGGCTGGTCGACCTCGCGCGACCCACCAAGTGAGAACGGTTGTGAAATAAGCACGCAAGAGAAGCACTTGGGATCGCGGAGAAAGGTACGCAAGATATGAAGGAAGAAAGAGGCTCGAGGTTACCATATGCATCCTAGTATAGCGAGGACCGTGTCAACTCATCTGGTCATACGACGGATGAGGCAATACGTACAGGAAAAAATCGGCCTGGAACCCGCTTGGCCTCAATCCACCGACTCCATAAGCCAGGGAACTCAGCCAGATGACCTCTTCCATTTTTCGCTCGATTTCACCCGGCAGACTCAGATCTATGGTCCATTGCTCTGCATAGTCGGTGATTGCGGAGGAATTCTCATCAAGGGTGTCCTTGAACTGCTTATTGATATCCTCGGATGGCTTGCGCCTTAGCTTGTCATCCTTCAGCATGCGCGCGACGATATCAAATGCGTGTACACTTTTTGTCTTAGGTGCGATGGTGGAGGGGACTACGTCCAACGCGAGACTCGTAAGGCGGCCTGTTATATGGCCTATATTATCCGTTGAATCAGAAGCGAAGTAGGAGCGTGGAAGGTGCGCCTTTGGGTATGCCAGGTGAACCGCCGCTAGCGCGAGACCTAGGAGGCTTAGTTTAGGACATCGGTCCTCGCGCGACGACCTACTTTACACACCTTCTGCGAGCATTCCCTTCAGTCCAAACTCGACACCATATCCCACATGGATCATGGGGTGTACGACACCATCCATAAGACGAACCAGCATCTCCGGTTGAGAATCATCATCCCTTCCTTCCTGGAAGTTGTATTTCTCGGAAAAGACGAACTCTTCGAGAGTACGTGCAGCACCCTTTTCACAGATCTGCTTGGAAAAGAAGGAGACGTAGGCTTGATAGAACCTGTATGAGTATTAGATGGGGTTTTGTATGCGAAACGTACGGTAAGTTTACCTTTCATCAGTCAAGTGGTCAACGAAATTATCTTCAGTGATGGACTCTGGAGACTCCATCGTGGGGCGTTGAGTACTTCCATCGCGCTCGTAGTAATCTCTAATGATTGCTCCTGGTCCACCCAGCGCATAGATAGCGAGCGTGCGGTGCGTAATGTGACTGAGCACGCGACAATGTCATCTCTCGTGTCCAACACAGACACCGATGAAACCACACTTACTTGTGGAAACGCGTATCATTGTGGAAGATGTGGTAACGTGTGTGGTTATCCTTGAGGACCTCCTGAACTGTAGCGAGTGTTTCCAGGTTTGTCCCTGGGAGTCGCTGTGGAGAAAGTGGAGAAGGAGGAAGGGAAGGCACGGGAAAGAGTTCGTCAAGTTTCGGGTACGTTGCACCACAGCACGACATGATGAGGCTGACTGGCCTAGAAGTCGGCTCCTCTCCGTATTTATCGCATTCGTCAGATATCGCAACGCTGCTTCTCTAATCAGATGGAATGGCAATAGCTCGGGGTCAGAGAACAATGCTCACTAATCCTGTCAAGCGGACTAGATCCCTTATGAGGGGGTTCGACTCATTACATAACGTGACATTGGAAATCTTCTGATCATGATCCGGGTAGCGCGGAATTCATACAACACGCTACTTGATACTTAGCGTCAAGCTGGCAGTTCCTTCTCAGAGTTCTCAGCTGTGCGAGCGTGTCTGCATGCTTCTCCGAGTCGAGATGGTTAGTACGAACGTGGGCGACGTAGCTGTACGCTCTCCGATTGGAGTCCCTTGCTGACTGTTCGTACATAACAGCCTCGGTCATAACCTCGGTCATGACCGTGGAAAAGCTGCGGGCGAAACAACCATCAATTGAATTGAGTTTCTAAGAACCATGAATGTCACCAAACTCGACTCGGAATTGGTCCGGCCAGCGCAGGCACGGGTCAACGTCTTTCGTGAACGCTGTCTTCACGGGGAGCATCTTCCTTCCTCTGCTACTCCCATTTTCCAGCCCGCTGTTACGACTGCCCGAGTTTGCCCCCCCACAAGTGATTTATTCACGAGACCTAGTTTCGCTTCTCCTCACCCCATGGACGTCCCCGAGTAGTCTATATCGCGTCCTCTCGCGTCTGCTCCAGTCGGTCCTATTTTTGCGCCTCCCAAATGACTCCCTGCTCCCGTGCTACCTCCTGTGGATTGTGATCGCGCTGACTCGGACTTTGCTCGGCTTCTTGTTGTCTCGGAGCGTGGGCTGGACTTACCCGCACCTTTTCAATCACTGGGCACTCTACGAGTCGAGCGGAGGATGCGGACCTTCTCTCGTGGCCTATCTGTTTGTTTCTGGAGTGCGGCTAGACCTTGCTGTGCTACTCCCACTTTTCAAAGGGTATAGATGGGAGGTGACTGAGTCGTTCCTCCTGTTAATCGTATGCATGCTACTTGCTGGACTTGACCACGCACCATGGACGTACGGGACCGCCATCGGGCTCGCTATAGTCATTATCGCCATTCGCGCTGTCGTTGCCACCTGTCTACCACGTGAAACCAACGTTTACTCCCGTTCCAGCCCCAGTTCGCACGCAGGTCCCCCCCACAAACGTCTCCGCACAGACGTCCAGATAGCCCTCGTGCTCCTCTCCTTGATCCCACTACCCAGCATCCTATCCGCCTTTTTGACAACCCCGCCTACGTTCCAGATGCCATCCCCATCAAACGACGGCGCGCCTTTTCTCGAAGTCCTCATTCTTTCGTACCCGAGACCTAACGAAATCCCTTCCTCTCCCGAACACTCCTCGATTCTCTCCCAGACGATCGCTTCGTACCTCCCGTACGTATCCTCTTCCACGTCGCTCTCCGTCTTCACGCATGCGATCCCTTCTGCACACCCATCGTTCGCGGAGGCCCAACGACATTTCATGGGCGCACCTGTCCGGTTTTACTCGGACCAAGATACACATCCAGACGCGTACCAAGGCCAGCATCTCCATCTCGCAGAGGCCTTCAGGTGGATCGTCGAACGGGACATGACGATCCCCGAGTGGGTCATGCTCGTCGAGGACGACTTCCCCATCTGTGGCGAATGGGGATGGCACGGCGTCCTACGCGTCATACGAGAGCTCCAACGGGGACACGACGTCCCCTCGCCCGAAACCACCAAGATGTGGGGCGGGTTCGTAGGAACCGGCGGCAGGTAACGCGATTGTTCCCTTATGGTCTTCCCGTGAGCTCACGGGCCGACAGCGGCCTGATACTCCACCGTGCGCTCCTTCCGATCCTCATGGATACGCTTCGCCTGCACGCCCAAGCCCGTCCCCCGTTCCCACCGTTTGCGCCACGACGGCCGGCGGACATCATCGTCCAAGACTGTCTTTTAGGACTCGATCCATTGTGCCCCACTGCCATTTCATCCAAGGACAGAGCTGAGGGGACATGGTTCGTTCGCAGGCAGTCCACTATGGTCATCACGTCGCGTCTCGTCATGGATCACATTGGCGGTCATGCAAGCACTGCTTTCGGGAGGGTATATGATTCGAACAAGTGGAGATGTGGATGGAGGCATCCATTTCATGGTCGACCAGAAATAGATGTGATACCTGTCTGATAAATACCATGACCATGACCTTGTACCTTATCTTGTTGTGTCATTTGCTTACAGCTGTTGAGAAAGAATTGCTATCCTACTGGGAGTCCCTTCATTCTAAGGTGACAGTCATGAATCTACTACATTCAAGACTCTGTCACCCCCCATGTGTTGCCCAGTAATTTTGACCATAGCTTAGGAACAGTTCTTCCCCTGCTTTGACCTTTTTGCCTACAAAACATGACAACACAGTCAAGACATTCCAATAGCACTCACTTGTGAAAAATCCTATCTGGTGCTCTCCCACAACCAACATATCTTTTTCATATGGCTATCAGTTAATGTCACACAAGAAATAGAATGGATGGTATGTACGTTGTGCTTTCACATTGTCCTTGTTATTCTTGCTGTCATTTAGGAATCTTGTTGCATTACCTAGATATGCTGCATCCACCACAGGAAAGTCAAAACCTGTTACATTTGATGCAGAATCAAACATATAGTTGTATCCAGTATACTTGGTAAGGTCACTAGAAAAAACTGAGCAAAAATAGGACATGAGCATGAAGTAGAAACACACTGTATTCTATCAGCAGTGCGATGGGATAGTCTGTAGCCAGTATAGGCTTTCAAGATGTTAGCATAAACCCATAAATTGTAGAATAGATGGTGCTCACAACCCAAGAATGTATTTGGACTTAGAGTTTGAGTTGCAAAGGCACCCAAGCCATGTGTTCCACACTTAATTTCAATAGGCTGTTGAAACTTTCAAAATGTTAATCCAAAGTCAAGAGAGAAGGCTTTACCTTGCTAGCCAAGCATTGCATTTTAGTGTTCTCACATGGCTTGCCACCATGACCTATACAACAACAAAAAGCACTTGAATGAGACTTCATGTAATGGCCATCACCTACCTCTACAATCCAGCCTCAATTAACATGTGTGCAACATCTCAAAGATCTTCACTTACCCAGCATCACAACTGATACATATACCTGGAACACACTCTCTGCCATTCCCTGCACATTTACAGGTATTAGGTTGGCATTTTCCTTTGGTGCAACTGCAGCCTGGCCACTGCCTTTCACCTGCCATAGATGAGTAATGTATGAAGTAGATACAACCCATCAGTCCAACTCAAAGACTTACATTGTACTCCACATCTACACATCAATGTACAATGCCTTTTCTTTTGCAAGCAAGGACAGTTACTACTTATGCATGGGCCATGATGTGCACAAGATGATATTCTGAAAATCATGAGTTCCATGCCATATAATTGATAATTGTTCTTACGGTTCACAGGGGCTCTGCTTGTCAACTGGAATTCTAGTTAGACTGAATTCAGCCCTAAAGTTGACATGGTCTCACCAAACATTGGTCTCCTCTTTCTTCTTCTTGGATGGCCACTGTTTTGTTCATCATCACCTTTAAGGAGGACTGTATCATCTGGGAATAGTTGTAATCTGTATGCAAACATCTAGGAGGTTCATGCATGTGTTAACACAGGACTGGTACAGCATTCCAACAACATTTACCTGCTTGCATGGCCCCAGGCAAATGGTTGCCAATTGACAAGGAAACAAGTCTGGAGCAATGCCAAGAACAGTTTCTAGTGTATCCAAGGGCCCCCCCTGGTGAGACCTGCTAGGAGGAGGAGGTAAAGTTTCCTGTCATTCTGATTGAAAGATCAACATTTTCCATGATACAATTACACTCACTATAAACTTGTCAAAGTCCTGGATATGTCTGAAACAATCTGGACCACATGGAGTTCCTTCAGCTAGTATGAAGTCCTGTCCAGACATCTTAGGTTTCCTAGAAGGAATGTAGGTATTGGCATGCATTTTCTCTTCCAGTGATATTAAGTTCCAGATGATGAGACAATGCTATCGACATACCATGGGTGTAGCAGAGTGAGTGTAGACAGTTTATGCTTGGACAGAAAGTCTGCAGGTTAGACATCAACCTTTGCCTTAGATGTTCTGGATCGGGCGTGTGGCGAGGTAGCTGTTCCTCTCGGGTCGCCTGAAATCTGGAGGCGCCCGGCCAGTGCAGCGGGTCCCTGAAGGTAGGTAGGGTGACCAAGTCGATCGAAACGCTAGATAAAGTGAACAGACCTTTGAGCTAGGTCCCACTGCAACCCCACGTTGTTCGCGGAGTGGACCGCCTTGAACATGCTCTCCTTGTCGTTCCCCTTGAACAGCCTCATGTCGTCGATGTCCGCGACGTCGACGCCGTGCACGGCGTACAGCCTCCTGACGGTCTCCATCTCCATGACCTCCACTTGCCCACAGTTCAAGACGGTCGTTCGTCGAACGAAGAGGTGAACCGAACTCACCGTCGGGATCGAACGGCGTCTCCCACCCCAACGTCTCGAAAGCGGCCTGGTACTTTTCGGCCGGGAACCGGTCGTCGTCCGCGTAAGGCATGAACGGCAGGGTGTTCTCGTTGACGATGCTCATGGTGACGATCCTCGATATGGGGGAACACGACTCGTACTTGGGGTGAGGCTGGAACGGGTCGAGAGCGACGACGGGCATCGGCACGTCCGTCGTCGTGGTCCGGACGCGTCCCTGGGGGCCGGAAGTGTGGTGGGTGACGGGGACGACGACCATGGCGGGCGAGGTGCGCGCGGCCCGTCTCGCGGCGGTCACCTCCGTACGCCAGCGCGCGTCCTCGCCGGCGAGGAGCGGCGCGAGCTCGGCCTTGGCGAGGGCGACCGGGCATCTGTCGGCGAAGCTCCTGTCGACGACCTTGAGGATCTCTCTGCAGTAGTCTGGCTCCCAGTTGTAGAACTCGTTCCAGACGTCGCTGAAGACGGTGCGTCCGAGCGTTCTGAGATTGGGGCGAGGGTTGGCCTCGTCGGAAGAATCCGAGGGATGACGGTAGGCCGTGGTGGGCGTCGTCGAGGTTGGGGAGTTGGGCTCCGTGCGGTCGATGTACGAGAATTGGTCCATTAGTAGGGGGTGATTCAAAAGCAGGGGAGGTGGGGACTGAAAAATGGGTATGATCTGAAACACAGGAGGGTGGCGTCGAGCGCAAGTATTGAAAGGAAGCCCAATTCGTCCTAGGCGGCGCCCACAAGGACTCGCAAGCGATGAAAACCACTTGTTCAGTGGGTGAGCGAAAAACGTGACGCTCAGGCTCTGAGATCTGTAGTGAGCACAAAAGAGCAGGGAGCGAAACCCACGCACTCGGGACCGTTCGCGACTGGAATTACGGTACCCCGAAAGGACCAGATCACTTGATCGCCCAGAGATGAATCAGGACTAGGTGGTGAACCACCCAAGTGTAAGTATTTATGAAGTACCCCGAGAAGGGAACGATGGAGTTGGCTGTGGAGATAAGGACACACCCGAACACGCGGCTAAAAGTCTTCATGCCGTATACGTGGTGGCGGCGCTCAGCAAACACGTCGCTTGTTTTGCATCCGCGGAAGCAAATATGTTCGATCGGCTTGGCGTTTCGGATTGGGTGTATCGAGGGTATCATCTACACAACGACTCTAACCAGAGCCCCGACCGTCGCCTGCCGCCAGCGGGGTGGTCGCACGATCGTGATCGTCTTTCGTGTTCGCGTCCTTGGCGACCACGTGCCCACCACGCTTCCCGTCCCTCATCTCCCTGACCCGCCTGATGCCCGCATAAATGTCCTTCTCCCTCGGCGCCCTCTCCTCGCCCACCCACGCGCGAATCCACGCGCGCAACGCCTCGTACTCGGTCCACGGCGGTCCTGCTTCACGGTCCTGATTCCGCGCCCACCCGTCCTCGAACAACGGCCCCCGCAACCCGATCTCCATCCAAAACACGAGGGCGACCGCGAGCGTCTCCGTCTTGGGCGACGTGCCCAACGCACGCATCCACACCAGCACCTCTGGGATCTCGTCCGCGCGCGACGACAAGCCGAGCAGGGCGATGTACGCTGCGAACGTGCTCTCCGAGGGTACCACCGTCGGGAGAGGCGGGCCGAGTGGTACGTCTCCGGCGTCGGGTCGTGCGATCGAGGGACGCTCCGTACCGAGATGCGTCTGGTGGGTCGGTAGGAAGCGACTTGGACGGCCTGCCAAGACCCGGGTCAGTTCTTGGAAGACGCTGTCGCCGCCCTTGGCCCGCGCGCTCGTCGCGCCGCCTCCGGGAGATCCGGCTGCGGTTCGTAGCGCTGGCCAATTACCAAAGATCATTCCCCGGAAGATGGACCTTGCTACTTCCGTCGAGCGACGGTTTTCCCAGATGCCTACGACGGACGGCGCGTTCTGAAGGAGGGCAAGGAGACGGGCGACTAGGGCATCGCGGGAGAGGGAAGAATCATCGGCTGAAGTCGCCGCACTAGCACGCCCCGCGCGTTGGGAATCGTCATGAAAATGCGATGCTTCTTTTCCGAGCACGTAGTCCCGGTTTTGCGACGATTCTGCAACCCTGTTCGTCGGGGCGAGAGGCCCACCTCGCTTTTTGAATAGTGGGTTGTCCGCGATATACCAGGTCATAGCTCCCTTCAGGCTCTCTCCGTCCATCTTTGAAGCTTGCATCGCTGCCTTGAGTAATATGCGCATCATCAAGTTCGTGGGGGGAACGAAATACAACGACGTCAGATGCGACCAGATGTAAAAGATGGCATCTGGACGGCGAACATGAAGCAGAGCAGTAAACAGAGTATGGATCGGGTGGACCTTGAGGTAGGGGGAAGCTAGGACGCGCTTAGTGCTGGGTGACGCATCTGGCGTCAGAGAGGCCGAGTCGGAACCAGTAGGTGAGGGCGTCGCTTCTTCGACGTCCCTCTTAATGGCCTCGTCGAGTAGATACAAGACCTCCTTGGCGCGCCCGCTCCGAACGAGCACGGCGATACCCACGCAGAGCGCTTTTCGATCGATCCTCAGCCCATTCTCTTCGTCGCCCTTGCCCCGTGCGCTGACCACATTTCTAATGAACTCGTCCCATAGCTTCTGCGCGTCGTCCAGAGCGCCCTTCCAAAGTAGTCCTTGTATGACCACGGTATAGGTGGCCCTGGTCGGCTTGTATGCGTTGGTTCCTCCCTTGGTTGCCTTGAAAAGGTCGAGCAAGGAACTGCCAGAGAGAGTGGGGTCACGAGCACCGGCGTAGAGAACGGTGGTCCAATCATAGATATCGATGTTCGACTTGTTTGCCGCTAGAGGGCAGGAGGACGGGGGAGGAGGCTGATGAGACTTGGTGAGGTCGAGCTTGAGCAGATGGTGAAAGTGTCGGAAAGCGGACCGACGGTCGTCTCGCATGGAACGGAGGTAGTGGGTATTAGCTTTGTGAGCTGTCCCGAGGACCTGTTCTTCCCCACCGCGGCTGCGAACGGGACCATCGTCGGTGGTATATGGTGGAGGGACCCCGTTTTCCAGACATTGCTTCCGGATGGTTCGCAGGTAATGCGCGCTGTAATCTACGTTGCCTAGCGACGCGTATGCTCTCAGCCATGCTTGCGACCTTTCCTGTTTCTCGGCGTGGCCTTGCGAGGGAGCACGGCGGCGAAAGTAGTCCAACAACTGCGGCGTTCGAAAATTGTCCCTGATCAGCACCTGTTCGGTGTTTGGCCAGAGCGTCAAACCTCTGTTTTCCAGCTCATTCAAGACGTCGAGAGCGACGTCGGCGGCCACCCGCGATCTATCGAAGAGGGAGATGGCTTGAAGGAGCATGTTGAAGTGGAACGACTGGCATGTATGCGCGCGCGGAGGGAGGCCGATGAGGTGGACGGTCAACGGACGGAGGAGGGCCACGAGGGAGAAGTAGGCGAGGGAGTGGGTGGTGAGGACGAGCAGCGGAAAGGCGTGGGACTCGTTTATCCTTATTCGCGGAAGGGACGTGAGAGGGAGCGCGAGGTCGTACAGGGCCGACTGCGCGTCGGCGGGGGATCTGACCTTGTGCGAAGCGAGCGCGAGGACGACCCAGGACGGGGTGTTCGGATGCTCGGCACGCAAGAGGGCGACGGCGCGTTCGAACGTGGGAGAGAACACGACCGGGGACCAGCGGGCCCACTCGTCGGACGATATCCCGCAGCGCCGGAGGACGTCCGGCTCCAGGACGGCGTCGTGCCGGAGGAGCGGAACGAGTTCCCAGACGGGTTCCTTGGTGACTCTGCGGGCAATTTTTGAGAAGCCGAGGGTGCGCTGCTCGAGCGGGGCGACGGTGAACAGCGACGAGACGCGTCGAGCGTGGACGCGGGGACATCGACGAGGCTTAAGGCTGTGCATGACCTGCTGTGGTTGGTGCGACGAAGAACAAAAACACACCGGGAATAGCGCCACAACGACAACAGGACCAATCAAGGGTCGGCATTCACGCTCCGCTGTTTCTCGCGGCTGGCCTTCTTTGCTCCGAACCACTTCCTCCTCGCCCACTTCCACAGGGCGTCCAAAACCTCGAAAAAGCCCAGAAATGCCGCGCATCCTCTTCGTGAGTGGTTTCCATCCGTCCACGCGCGCACGCGACCTCGCCTACGAGTTCGAGCGGTGCGTCTACTCTTACCCTCTTTCCCCGAAAATTTTCATGCAGTCCGACAGCTACGGCCCTCTCGTGCGATGTGACGTGCCGGCACCGCGCAACCCACACGCAAGTTCGAACCCGTGAGTCTTTCGCAGCTGGCTTTCAACCCCTTGCCCTATTCAGCCGACGCGTGCGCTCCTCGGATGAAGCCGCGCAGTGCCTCCGTCGTCACGATACGATACGAACGCGAGCGAGACTTGACCTCGAGAATGTGACTCTCGTCGATACCGATCCACTACCTCGCGGGTTCGTCGTCGTTCACTGCCCCACCGTTCGCGATACTTGCGGGTTACGCGAAGAAAACGTGTCTTCGGCTACGCATTCCGTTTCATCGTTCCGTCCCGATTTCGAGTCTTAGAAACCCTCTTCGATCGATCGCTCAACATCGCGTCTCGTAGCTATGCATTCGTCGAGTTCCGCAGCCAACGCGACGCCGAAGACGCCTACTACGACATGTGAGTCGCCGACCTCCGCTCAACCAACCCGCACGCTCACCCGGCGACACCCGAAAGGCACGGAAGATCTTTTGAAGGTTCGCGCTTGGGCATCCAGGTCAGTCCTTTTGATGATCAGAGTTCTTGTTGCTCACCCCCCGTCATAGTGGGCTAAAAATCCTCCATCTTCGGTCTGGCGCTACGACAGGCGATCTCCCCCTCCCTACCACCGCTCGCGCGATCGTTCTCGTAGCCCTCGTCGTCGTCCTGACGCTCGTGACGGACGCGAACACCGCAACGGCGTCGACAGGGACAGGGACTTGAACGACAGAGACCGCGACACCAGGGACATGAGAGACAGAAGGAGGCGCAGCAGGTCCCCGGACCCTGAGCGCAGGCGGAGCCCAACGCCTGAGAGGAGGAAGGCCGATGAAAGAGACCGGGGTGCGAGGACCCCTCCTCCCGTGGAGGACGCGAAGAAAGACCCCGACGATCGAGAGAGGGAGAAGGTGCCCGGCCAGACCCCGCCTTATGAACATTGAGTCTCGTGGGGGTCCTTGCACCCCGTCGGTTAGTATCCAGGCCTGTTTCTTTGGAAGAGATCCGGTTTCTTGTTCTCCGAGTTTTATTACATTCGCGAGTCGTTTTGTGTCGTGTAGTACATACCTTGCCCACGATCCCGTTAGTAATCCACAGCATCGCCCGATAAGTTATGACTAGCTTTGTTGCCCAACGTCCGTCATGCAGCCTACCAGACGAGTGCCCACCATTGATGACCTCAAGGTAGGTCCATCCGCCAGTTCTGACAGCCGTCGTTGACCCACGCGGTGACGACCAGGTCAAGCTTTGCTACATTTGCCGAGAGGAGGAACGGTACGATGGTGCGTCGTTTCGACCCTGTTCGGTGCCACGGCAGCTCACCGACACCGACAGCCCCGGGGACCCCTCCCCGCCCATGGACACACCCGTGCACCTGCACTCTCATCGCACACGAGTCGTGTCTCCTTCGCTGGATCCAGTCTTCCCAGTCCACTCGTTCTCGCGCTTCAAACGCCCTCAAATGCCCCCAATGTGGCACCGCCTACGAACTGACCAGCTCGAACCCGTGGTTGCTCCGGTGGTTGGACACGGGAAACAAGGGGTTGTCGGTGATCGGGAGGGTGGTCAGCTTGGGCAGCTTGACCGTCGTCGTCGTCAGCCTCGGCACCGGTGCGTGGATCTCACTCGTGGCGTTGCCATTCAACACACATTTCTTTCCTCTTATCCAGGGCTCTACGTGCTAAGCACCGCGTACGGAGCGTATGCCGTCCGCGAATTCCTCGGAGCAGAGTGAGCGCGATGATTCCTTTTTCTCGTCGACGCTGAGCGGCCCCGTGGTCAGAATGTTCGACGTCCTCTTGACGGACGATCCGTCCAACTGGCCCTGGCATAGCTTCATCAACCTCCCACTGATTCCCCTCGCTCTCATCTTTTCACGGCTACCATTCAAATCCAACGTCACCCCTCTCATACCCTTGTTGCTTGCATGGCCCACGAGTTCCCCAGTCACAGCGGACGCTCTCGCCGGGGCTGCGCCGAGTACGGGCAGCGGACTGTCCAAGAAAGAGCTGTTCCCCATCCTGCCTCACTGGCCGCCACCCCCCTTCATTCTAGGCCTGTTCATCTTCCCCATCGTCAGGGAGAGTTACAAACGCCTGTTCACGCAGTTCTCGAAATGGGTGCTGGACTACAAGACCGGGGCTGCCGTCGGGGAGCACCCGCAAGGACAAGGACAAGGGCTACGGGGCGGCGGGCGCGGCGTGCGACGCGTGCTGATGGGCGGTGCGGTCGACGGGGAGCCCTTTTTGAGGATCCGCGTGAACGCGCACCTCGAGGAAGACGACGAACCCGTCTTACCCGGGGCCCTCCCGGCCGGCCGCGGCGCGCGACGAGACCAACCCAACCACAACCACAACCGCGCCGGTGCCGACGCCGACGCCGACGACGACGATGACGAGGACCAAGGCGAGGCGGGGGACCCCGCGGCCGCCGCCGAGAACACGATCCGCGTCTCGGGGACGTCGCTCGGGCGGCTGATCGGCGGGGCTCTGATCACCCCACGCATATCGTCGTTCATGGGTTCGTTGCTCCTCTGGCTGTCCAAGCG
>JBBPMC010000702.1:0-17654 GCA_038090115.1 Strobilomyces echinocephalus
TGCTCGCTCAAGGGATTCGTTATCCCTCCATTCGTATATGTGAACCATGTGCGATTTGCACGCCGAGCAATCCCCTGCGTGAGTGGGACCGTATACTGAGGACCATTCCCAGTCCTCTAGTTTCGGGGGATCCTCTTCCTCCATCTCACTTCCGTGCATCATTGCACACCGGATGACATGCAGTTCGTCCGTGCATTCGTAATTGTGGTGCATGGCACCCATATATGCGACTGGTTTGTCTTCGTCATCAAGGTCGAAGCATCCTTCGAGCTCCTCGATGACTTCCTCTGATGAGTGGTTTTCATCTTCTCCACTGGGCTCCACACGGTCAGGCTCAGCTTCCTCGTCGTTCCCTTCATCGGCATTGGCATCGGGAATCCCCGTAATGTCGCATTCTTCAGGGATCTCTGTCCCTTCTTGCACATCTGCCGCATACAGGCGAGGTCTATTCGCCGGCCTGTAACCAGGCTTCCGGGGTTCAGTACACCTATCGGCCATATGGCCTTCCTTATTGCAGTTAAAGCAAGTGATTCCTGGAAGGAATCCCTGCGGTCTTTTACTGCCATCAGCAGGGCGGGTTTCTCCCCGCTGATGTTGACAGTCTGTACCGTCTTTAAGTTCACCTCTCGGTGTGCCTGGTGCCATGTTCACCCTGTTGCGGTAAATTGTGTTACCTCTCTTGAAGAACCGGGGTTTATCCCCATGATTTCTCGTAGGTGTATTTTCACCTTTTTGATTCGACTGGTTGTTCGGTCGCGAGCTCCATCACTGTTGCAACATTTGGGGGGTTTTACCTCCATGATATTGAGTGACTCGCATGTGCATGTTGATGGCCTTTTGGGCCGTCTCCATGCGCCGTACTTCCTCGAGGATCTCGTTGATGTTTGAATGCTCAGCGGATATGCCGCGCGATTCGTAAATCGCTTTAACGATCGCATGGGGTAACCCACAGAGGTACTTCCTCCGAAATGAATAATCATCCAGGGGATGTACCATTCATTTTGCACGACGCTTCAAATCATTATAAAAGGCAATTGATCCCTTCTGGGGATCATACCTCATGCGGTCGTATTTATCCGCGGCACTTTGTGCCGACGCCTCGTGTACGAACTGTTTGAACATCTCACAGATGAGATATTCAAATGTCCAGTGACGATGCTGACGATCAGGAGAGTCTATCTCCATATAATACCACTCGGAGGCAATTCCCTCCAGGTACAGCCCAGTATACTGGACGCGATCAGCGTCACGATCCGGGCCCATTATTTTCAGGGCCCAGTAGTACCTCAAAAGCTGCCCAACCCATTCGTCAAATTCTTCGAGATCGTCTGCCCCATCATATTTCTTGGGCTTTGGCAAATTCATTGCCTTGATTTCGGGTCCAACGACACCAGTCAGTAATCCAACATATTCCCAAATGTCTCGGGCATAACACTCTTGCATATGATCCATGTAGTGATCATTTCCGGGGGTATATCCCCTAAGGTACCTGGGCTGATTCTCTGCCCTTCGTTGTCTACGGAGTTGGTTTTCGTTCCTTCCATGACCTCCTCTCCTGAGGGTACGTCCCTCTCGGGGGTCGTCACTATCCGAGCTAGGATCCTCAGAGTTCTCAGAGTCATCACTCGGAGGATCATTGCCCCCCAGCGGTCCTCCGCCTGCTGGACCTTCATCCCATCGTCGGGAATTTTGTTGAGGAGGCTCTCGTCCTCCTCTATCCCTATCATTTTGGGGTTCATATTCCCTTCGACGTCGATGGGAGCTACCGCTCCCTCCATGGCTTCCCTCTGAGGGATCGTTGATTAATTTGACTTCAATTCCTGCCAGACGATGGCCGTCTTCAAGGAATGCCCTCTTGCGGGCCATCTGATATAACACTGCTGGGTTCCTTTGCGTCCCATACAGATGTCGGATAATATCTGAGTTTTGATCGGAGAGGTATGCCGGTCGATTCGGCATATCGACACAAAATCCTCCTCGACGTTCGGGTCATTCAGGGCGCTCTATGGCCCGTTGAGGGATCGATCGAGGGATTGACCCTCCCATATCTTCACACTTAATTGGTGTTATCATCGGGGATGATGGGATCCCTAGGTCCTCCACCTTTTCATTCGAGGCTCTATTAGCCTCCCTAGATATGGCGACTCATGCTCTATCAAGGAGCAGTCCCTCTGCATGGCCAAAGCATGGCCCATTGGGGTTCATTCCCCCAGGGCTCTGACTGTATTCTGCCCATGCATTGCGGACTCCCTCAAGGTAGTCGTTCACCGTTGCCAAGGCAACCTGAGGGTTCATGGGGGTTCCTCCCTCACTCGTGTCTCTTAAGGAGGGTATAACCCCCTCAGTATACAACTGCTGGAGGGGGCTCGCTGCTCCCTCAGCTAGTTCGGATTCTACCATGAATCGTGAAAAATCGACGTCGCTACACTGCGAAGTCAGAGGGCTGGAGGGGGCTGTCGATCATGTGATCGACTTATTGGCGTCACTCGTCGTTGGGAGGGTGTGGAATTCCCTAGGCATAGATGCTGGGAAATTCCCAGAACTTTGGCCGGCATTGCTGGTGTCGTTTGGAGGTCATGCCTCCTTCCTTTTGCCCTTTTTAAAAGTCCACGTAATGACCGAAGGGTCTTTCAACCCTTCACCGACATTACCAGGTGGAGAGGGATTTTTTCCTTTGTCTTGCAGCTTTGCTGCGGTGGCTTTAGCCACACTACGGGTAACCGTATGACTCATTGTGAATCTTTTTCACGAATCTCAAAAAAGTATAAGGGTGTTTAATCGTTTACCTTTACTCATGACTCAAGATCACGCTGGCGAGATGAACCGCGTTGGGATTCGCTGTGATATGTAGAGTACAGAGTTAAGATTAGATGGGGATCATTAAGGCGATCCCTGACTATTTAATACTACAGCGCATGTGATTCCTTCTTATCACATGCGCTCTTCGAGCTGTCATACTTGATATGGGGCTTTTAGCCCCTTAGTCCTTACACTCTTGCACTCCCTCACAACTCCAGTATGCTGTCTCCCTCATGCAGAAACAAGATGTTCACATTCACTTCTCCTGCAGTGTGGTAATTTCATGTTTTTATAGTTCACCCTATTGTACATATACTCGCCACTTGCACAGTCGTCCACAGTTGCCCACTGATTATTCTAACACCCCAGGTGGCTGTAGAGATTGTTGGGTCACCATTTGTATGTGCTATATTCCATGTAGCTACAGTACTAGAACTAGTACTTATGGACTATTGGTACATCCCCCCTTTATTATTTTACTGTTCAACGAAGAATCCAGCTCATCTTGTTCATTTCACTCTCAATTGTATGAGCATTAGCCAAGCTTGGCTATGGCCATACAGGCACCCTGAACTCACTTTGTAACAAGGTCACAGTGTTACCCTTGATTCATGAAAGCCATACCTTGAAAAGGCAATGATCTCTCTTGCCATAGCCATGTCAGTGTCTGGGACACTGAGCAGCTGTGAAGCTGATAGACTTGGAGCACATTGATGTGCCAGTGTGATGTAATGTGACATACTATGACATTACTGTGGTGCTCTGTGTCTGTGACACTGTGTATATGTCATGCTGTAAAATTGCTATAATATGCTGTAACATATTGTAATTTCAAGCAATTCTCTAGGAAATTGTGCCTAAACAGAAGATTTGCCTTTCAGACCTTTGACCCAATCTTTAGACTGCTTTTATTTTGCTTTAAGTCACTCATTATTATTGCCTGGCCTTCATCCTTACCTATCTCAAGCTCACACTTGTGGCCATAGATATGAGCTTGATATAAATATGGAAATTCTAACTTATACCTATACAGTTTCCTACTATGAACTCTTCCATCAAGTAGAAATACATCATCTGGAAAGAGTTTATAAAGAACAAAAAAACATAACAATTTCATATGAGAATATAGACATATTGTGAGTTACATAACACCTGCATCTAAAGGTATGCATCACTATTTAAAGAAATAGTACAGCAAAAACAAGAAAGAACAGTGGTGGTACATTCATGTAGTAGAGCATAGGCAAGATCGACCACAAGTGGGACATCTCTCTCTAGTCTGCATATAGGGATTGAGAAAATTTTTCCTCTCCAGCTTGGGATCATCTGTAACAGAAATAAGGTACTTCACAATAGTCATATTGGAATACTCCATGCTCCATCCTCCCCACTCACAAACATCGCGGACATTTCTTTTTTGATCTGAGACAAGCCATTGACATCCACCACGACGAAAGGAATGTGTCCCATATGGATAAGGATCAATGCCCACATCAATAAGATTATTGCGAAACATCTCCAAGAAGGCCTCAGCAGACTTTAAAGTAATGTCAGACAAGACAAGAATCAGATTGTAAAAAAACTTGCCAAAGCCTTGTTAACTGTAGATACACGATCACCAGAGAGAATCCGGCGAAATAGATATCCAGAGGTTATACCTGAGCAATGAGTCCATGCTGCATATGCTCGTACAACATCAAGATGTGCCTTCTGATTTGGCATTGTCCACAAATCAAATGGTTGGATATCTAAGAAATTTCAAGTAAGCTAAAAAATAACCAATATGAATTACACTTACTACCAAACTGATGTGTCTTGCGAAAGGGCAACCTAAGTGTGAGATATCCCTCCTTCCCATGTATCTCAATATCATGGACCTGAATCTTGAGTACTTCATCCACCCGCAACAAACACATAAAGGACAACAAATAGGCACAATAGATCATGCACCTAGCTCTACCACCAGCCCAAGTATGGTCAAGGTCATTGGTATTGACAGTTAACCTCGCCTGACTTGTCATCATAGGTGAATAGAAATCAGATACCCCAGGTTGGTGGTTAAAGTGATAGATCTTCTTGAGGATATCCTTAGGGAATAAGATTGATATTGAAATCAAAGCATGGTAATTAAACTTACAGTGGTTATTGCCCTTGCACTCAAGGCAACATAGCCAGATTGAACCTAAAATTCAAATTAAGCTCTAAATTGCTTTGATTCAACAAATCCACATTTGACTTACTTTTCGCCTATGAAGGCTAATCATATAGTTGCTTACCTCTGCTGACACAGAGGGATTGCCAGTATAGTGATCAGTCCCAGCAATAGTCTCCTGCCAACGGGACCTGCCAAGCCCAGCAATGCGTGAAAATGCATGGGTCATGGCAGCCCGCATTTTCTGGGCATGACTATAGCTAGCCCTAACCTCATTTGCAGGACGTACACCACCCCCAAGAAGCAGGGAGTCAGCTCTGAAATGAATGACTGAATCAACAT
Organism: Strobilomyces echinocephalus; assembly: GCA_038090115.1. Classification (NCBI taxonomy): domain Eukaryota; kingdom Fungi; phylum Basidiomycota; class Agaricomycetes; order Boletales; family Boletaceae; genus Strobilomyces; species Strobilomyces echinocephalus. The sequence goes on from JBBPMC010000702.1 coordinate 5,294, forward strand.
AAAATATAATCCTTACTAAATGGCTTACTCTGACATGATCCATGCAATGATACACAGTGGTGCATCAGGGCCAGGTTTAGCAGAGATGAAAGTCTCCTCTGGCCGGATTAGATTATTCTTGCAAAGAAAGGTCTGACACTGTGCAATAAGACTCGAAAAACATAGGAATCAGATTTATGACACTGAAGACTGAAAGTTATACCATCCACTCACCGCTCATACTCAGCAGCTGTATTTTCTGAAACACCTTTAGATGCATTTCGAATTGACAGCCGGAAATGATCCATGGCAGATGGCACATTAGCAGCCTCTATCCCAGGCATTGCATCTTCATCTTCGTCATCCTGCTCGTTGGAGGCCATGGATGGGTCCGCATCTACCAGGGCATCCTCTTCAGCCTCCATGTCAAGATATATTTCCTCAGGGCGTGCAGCTGACTCAGAAGTGAGTGAAGCAGCAGCAGCCACACCTTGGAACCTCGGGTCATTGGCCAACAGGGACATGATCAGGTAGGCTTGCAGTATTGGCGTGCAGGCTCAGAGCAAGCAGAGTGGGGTGTAGTCGACGCAAGAAAACTGATTCGGTTACATAAGCCACACCCCTCGTCGTTTTGCAAGGCTGTTTCGGTGAGGACTGCAACCACTGTTCCATCTCGCACAAGGGTATGTCCTGCGCCCCGTCAGAGAACCTCGTTTAGACTCGTTTTCAGGCGGCCTCGTGCTCTGGTCCCGCTCCTTCACCCCCGAAGCCTATCCTCCTCGGCCGCATTCCCGTCGACTCTCTCATCCACGAAGCACTCATCCAAGGCCGCACTGCAGATGAAAGATACGTCAAGGATGGCTGTGAGGTCAAATGGACGTTTTTCAACGACCTCGAGCTCACATTCGTCGTACGTGCCCCTCAAGCATCTCGCGATCAAGGGCCTGACCCCCCTCCCACCAGGTCGCCTACCAGCGTATTCTCCAACTCACCTACGTCAAGGACCTGCTCACAGCCATGAAAGCCCTCCACCTTCGTCGCATCCCTGCATGCCATGAATGACGGCAAACGAGCACCGACCACGCGGGACCCCTTTATGCCGTGGAACTTTGTCAAGGCATTCGAGGGCTGGGACAAGGTCTTCGACAAGCTGCTAAAAGGGATCGAGGACAAGGCCGCCCAGGTGAGCAAGGGGCCCCGACCCGAAGTGTGATCGCCGTTGCGCTGACACTCGGGGTGCCATCAGGAACGCAAGTCCTGATTTAGGCCCGTCACACAGGCCAAGAAGAGGGCACCGAGTCCACCGTCGGACGATCTTGACACGCGTGTGTCTTTTTTTTTTGGTTCCCATCTGCGTGACATGTCTTTTGCCAGTGCCATCAGAGTTGCCGGACATGCCGCTGGACGAGCAACAAATCATGAGAAACGTTCAGGCGCTCAAGGACAGGCTGCGTGGTCGTGGGGGTAGGCGTGGAGAGGGGCATGTTGCGCGTCGAGTCAGGGAGCGTACGAGACGCCGTCTCCATGTCAGAGTGAGTTCTCCAAGTCCAGATCGTCGTGCCTGTCTGGTCCCTCCCCCCAGCAATGAAAAACGAAAAACCAAGGGTGAAAACGGGCCGAAAATGGGGCAACGAGACGCCCAGCGAGTCCGACATGGTGTCCCCCGACTTCAGCCTTGACAAGCCGGGCGACGGTTGCCCGATGATCAACCTTCAGAGCCTCGTCGACGAACCCTCGTTGAGGACGAGGACCAAGGATGGGTTGTACGAGGTCATGGACTGGGACTTTGGCCCCAGGGACGACGAGGCCGACGACGTGATCGCGCGTGCGCTCGGATCGGAGGCGTCGATGCAACTGGTGAGTTCCCTGGGCTTGTCGCCCTGCCTTCCTCTCAACAGCACGTTCCGCACAGCATCGTCTTCGTCGGCGTTAACGGCGTTGGCAAGTGCACCAACTTGTGCAAGGTCTGTTTCTGGCTGATCCAGAACGGCTTGCGTGTCTTAATCACTGCTTGCGATACTTTCAGGCGAGTATGATCTATTCTCTGCAGAACACCAGCCTTCTTCTCAAAGCCCCACGCCCATTACCATATGTCGAAAAGCTCATCGACCGGGCTGGATCTCAAGGGTCCTAGATGTTCCTGGTATTGTCCAGTAATTGATTAATGTCTCAGTGCTTACTTTCATATAGCCAGGAATCACATCAATCGAGGGCGAAAGCAATATTTGCTACGGTGATGTCACGCAGGCCAGCATCGTCAACTCGGCCACTGGCACTGCTTGAGCTTTGGTCTTCTGTTGAAAAAAAATGTAACTCAGGCCATTTCGCCTTGTCTTTTTTTCTCTGACAAAATCTTCTGCGCAGTTCATACCAAGCAACCTGCAACCACTCTGATGAGTAGCTATGAAACTTGTACCTCGACCCCACCTGTCGACGACAGCTCTCCGCTACTGAGTAGTGGAGCACAGGATGACCCGAAGGTTTACAGCTCGGGAGGAACAACGACGTGGGCGGTGCAGCTGAGGGAAGCAGACGCAATACCGTGGTGAAGGTGATTAGAGTATCGAGCCACCTTGGATTCGGTGCCTCGATGGATTTGCCCAGGAGTACCAAGGTCATACGGGGCATTGGCGAGGTTTTTTCTTTGTGTCAAGTGGAGGTGAATGGGTCGACTTCAATGCAGATGGCCCTGTGCACATGTCGAACTTGTCTGGTCCTGCGCTGACCCTGCGATCTTTGACCCACGCATGTCTGGAGAAGAGAAGGCCACTGTGATAGAGGAGAGTCAGATGGTATGTTCCCTCCTTTCACTTTGTGCCGTTGTGTGTTCAGCCAGCTCGATTTTGACCCAGCACCTCGAGAAATCAAAGAGCTTGAACAGAAACGGAATATATCTGCGAGCAGATGAACGGTCTTGTGGGGTTTCGGTGGACATGTCGTCATAGGGCCCCTGCTCGGTCGATGCTACTGCAGATTCATTACCTGGTGTACCCACTGTTACCCAGGTGCCAAGTGCATACTTAGCCGCATTTCGGAAGTGCCAAGGATCGATGTCGTATGGGAGCTTTGCCTGGACGACAATCACGACTTGGCCGACGAGATCTGGGAACACAAAGGTTGGTTTGCTCGTCGTCGTCGTCATTGTCGTCGCTCGCTGACGTCGTCATAGCAGTCGTGTACGCGCGTGCTCCGCCATCGTTCCAGGCACGCTACTTTTCTTTTTGCCCCGCGCCTATCAACTCCCCGACGCCCTACTCGTCCACCCCCTCCCCCGCCCCCGTACAGTCCGCCGTGTCCCTCAGTGACACTCTCGACTATGCTCACAACTCCAGCTCCCCTTCGCCCTACTGTTCCTCCTCGCCGTCGCCGTCCACCAACCAGGGTGCCGTCTTCCGTCTCACCCAGCAAACGACCCCGGCCCTCTTCTCCAAGGAGCTCGAGTATCTTTACACTGGAAAAGGCCTGGGCGCGGCCTGTGAATCTTTCTTTGGCGCCTTCGAAGCACCTGACGGCGCCGAGGAAAGCGTAGAAGATGCCCGGGTGGATCTAGTGCGGTGGATTAGGAAAAGGTGGATGGGGCAGGAAGGCAGCTTTGATGCGCTCGAAGGATGGTCGATCAAATAGATCTCGCAAGGTCGGTCAAGTCCCATACTTTTGTTCACTCGCTCAGTTCATTCATCATTTCCCCCATTGCGGCTTTCTAGAGATCTGAGTTCCTGTGGGAGACCTTCTGTCCCTGCACCTCATCACGCACTCCGATATGCTCATCTGTCTCGCGCTCTCCGACATCCTTGATCCGTGGGGCTGGCGACACAGACTGATACAATTTTGGTCCACTCTCTACGCGCTTCCGTGTTGTCGCGTTAGAGACGGTAACGTTGCAAGTTCAGGGAGTTCGATACGCAGTGTTGCACGGGGCACGGCTACTCTGGTTCTCCCAGGATGCGCAACCACAGCACGACGTCTCGTGCGAATGAAAGGCCTGACTCCAAGCTCACGTCGGACATGGCGAGCGTCTCGAGCGTGCGAATTTGTGGGACGGAGAAGGCACGCGCTCATAGTCATCACCGAAAGATGCCATCGACAACCACGACCTCAGGACGTTCGGCGGATGACCGTGAATCGTTCTCAAACGATAAAGATGCCTCGACGCCGACACCCTCGGTCACCAGCACCACCCCAAACGGACGGCCCACTCTGTCGAAAATCATCACCAATGACACGGCATCTATGCGGTCCATCTATCAAGCATCCCGCGCCTTCTATCCGCTCCTGACATCCCCACCATGCATTCCACGCATCACTCGTCCCATTACGGCACAAACGGTCTGTCCAACCTACGTATACCATCTGCCAATGCCTGTCCAAACTCGACCATTTCTCCTGCGAGGTCGGATACCACCTTCCGCATGTGCAATCCGAACTGGTTACGCCAACGTCGGCTGGCTCCAGCGGCGCGCGATCCCGCAAAACGTCTGGTGGATCCACTCTTTCGACCGTCAGCACGCACACAGTCGGCACGACTGCCAACAAGGGACCTCCGTACAATGTAGCCGGACAAGGACCAGGAGGCTCCCTGCCCGGGCACCCGGCACCCGTCTCGTCTGGTGTCTCTCGCTTTAACACGAATCCCCGCACGACATCCAGACAAGGCTGCCGCCAAGATCAGCCCTGCGCCGTTGACCAAGCGATTGCCGTTGGCAGGTCGCACGACGCCCGTCGCACAAAAACGGTCGCTGGGCAGGGACGTTGTCGAAAGAATAGTAGCCAGATAATCCTCTCCCGCGCCCTTGTCGCATCAGTCGCGTGGAGATCAGGAAGGAGCGCATGCTCCCTGCCAACAAGGACAAGGAAAACACCCCCGTGGTCTCACCTATGGACCTAGCGGCGGACGACGACGACACGGAGACCAACTTATACACTGTGTTCAGGGCCCTCGAGGCCCAGGAGCAGACAGATCCTATTGTCACGCCTCCCCCGAAGACGAGCCGGCGTCCGACGAGACGCTCGCGGGGCGCGACAGCTCGGACACGATTACCGCTTCCACGCGCACGCCTGACAAGTCGTCGCCCGAGCGGACGCTCACCGAATCGATCCTCGCCTCGTCCATCCCACCAGGGGCGACGTTTGACATCGGGATCGCGTGCCCATCGTCGCGTCGAAACGCAAACGGCTCCGCGCGTTGGCGCGCTGCATCGGCGAAGTCTTTTGGAGAGACCAGGCCCTGGGTAGGCGTCGAGGTCCCCTTCGACGCGTGGGTCGGGGACGTGAGCGACGGCTGGGCGTGGTGCGACGGGTCATGGTGCAGCGTGCGCTACTTTGACATCGGGGGCAATGGGTCCTCGTGGTACCTTGTTTCCGATGCTCCTGTCTCTTTACTCGTTCCTCTGGGTACTCGACCCAATGGTGCTAGATGGGGGATGTTTTTCTCTGTCACGTTTCCGCTTGTTCGATCGTCTCTGCGTATACCCGACGCTCGTTTTTCCATGCTTGTTTCTTTTTCGTCGCTGCGCATTCTCTGGGACGTTGTGATCCTTTCTCGTTTCCTTTACTTTTTCTCGCCATTTCAACTACCTTTTACCTGCAATCGTATGTTATGAGAGATATTACACGACGCCTGTCGCGAACCAGCCACTTCAACATCTTCAGACTCGGATGGACTCGAGGATCGCATCGCCGTGTCGCCTCGAGCCCGGGCCACGGCGCACATGAACCCCAAGAGTTTGATCCCGGGCTAGTCAGTACGAAAGCGTCAGCGAGGAAACTCAAGTAAAAAAGCATACCTGTCGAAGCTCTGTTCGAACACATCCACGTCGACCTCGATGAGCTTATCTGCGTTGACGGCCGTCGCATGTACCATCAACCAATTCCCGACACGCTGGCGTGCGCGGTAAAATTCCAAGTGCAAGATGCGACAAATGCCTTTGGTTCGGACCTCGTAGAATACATAGAAATATTGGATCAGATTAAGTTTTGCATTAAACTCAACCAAGTCTGGAATAAGCAGAGAGCCGTCAAGGGAAGGGTATGAAATAGGTTGGAACTCGGAGTCGCCATCGTGCTACGTGGCAGATGAAGAGAAGGGTAGTGAGTACACATCTGACATATGATAGAACTCGAACTCAGTCTATTGAAACAACAAATTAAGGTAAATGCAACAGAACGTCAGACCTAATCTGAGGTAAGATCAATGATGTTGTCTTCTTTGTGTTCGCTTTCAACGAGTAAAGGTGCACCGCGCGCCGGGCGAGGAACGACGATATCTTCATCATCCCTGAGATTCTTGGATGCCGTTTGGGCAAGTATCAGAGAATGAGCGGACCATGCACCCACCACCCGCTTGTTAGAGGCAGCAGTGGGGGCGGGTTTGAATTTGGATACACACACAGGATTAGGAGGCGGCGTCTCTACGGCTGAAGCGTCAAAGGCAGAAGCCTCGTTTGCAAGAGAACCAGGAGAGGGCGGTGCAGACAATGTCATAGCAATGTCTGCCTGTTTGTCCATGTCCCAATCTTGTCCGTCTGCCTCTATTTCTGCGGAGACGACTTCGAGTTCTATGTAGTCCTCGGTCTCGGACCCGCTTGAGATGTAGATCGCAGAAGTGTTGCTCTGACAGTGGTTCTGTCCATCCATAATCAGAGATTTTGGATCGGACGACACGAATGGCATTGGAGAGGATGCCTGTATACGCACATGGCCAATGTTCCTCGGGGACGAATGCGCCTCCGATTTACGTGGAGACTTGAGTATGCCATTCTCGTTCCCAGAAACAGGAGTATCCAAGGACGCATGACAGCGTTGTTTCATGATTTTACATGTTTCCACATCTGTTTTGGCCATGGACCTGGTAGGACTAAAATCGCTTGCTTGGCTCGACTCCGCAAACGTGGATGATCCCGCCAAAGAATGAGCTAGTAACAATTGGTCAGGCGAATGGCTTGGTGTGAGAGAGTGAGGGTGGACGGAAATGATCTTAGATTTCAGCGGATTTACTCTTGCCGTGAGATCGATCACGCCCACATTTCTGCCCGTATTCTTCATAGACTCGGACGCCAGGATGTCGCCAACATCAACGCTAACGGTCTGTCAATGCCATCAGTTGTCTCGATACATTTAACGTAGTAATGGTCACATCGAACCTCGCTCACCTCAACGTCTGATTCAGTGTCCGAAACTTCAATGAATAGGGGTTTCTTCCTCACCCGTGGTTGGGCTGGCAGACTAGGTACGTGTGAATACAGACGGACGGGAAGGAGACGATGATTTATTTTCTTCATACCTTAAAAAGCTTGTGGGTTGGGCCTGAATGGGGGCGATGGCTTTGCGTTTAGCATGGAGAAGGTCAAGTGGACGCGACGTTTTTGACAAGGGGGGCAGAACGATGGCATCCCCGGATCCCTCTTCCTCTTCGCATATACGCCTTGAAGATACATTGGCTGCAGGGAGTTGAGAAGTAGTCAGTTTGATCGTCTTAAAGTGCTCCTTCATCGTGTTTGTAGCCGTTCCCTTCTTGATCGTCGCACTGGCCTTTGGCTTCTTCGACTTTGCTAGCTCTATCTGTCCCACTTTTGCCTTTGCCTTTCCTTTCCATTTCGTGTTTCTTTCAACGCCTTTCGTATCAGATGAACATAGACTCTCGCCAGCGCTCAAGTCAATAAACCCACTCGCTTCGTCTCGTGCCTCCAATGCCTGTCTCGGCTTGCCGCTCTTAGTCCCAGATCTTGTTGCTGACTTTGGGGAAGTAGGCCTTGGAACGTCCTCGTCCTCGTCCACATCACTTTGTATTATCATCCTTGATGTCGATCCGGCCCCTTCCCCCATACGCCGGCCCCGCCTCCCTGTGGTACCACGCTTCGCCTTCTTCTCCTCGCGCATTCTTATCTTCTCTTCATACGCTTCCACAAGCGCAGGCACAGCGGCGCGTATCATACACCCAAGCAGCCACAAACGAAGCGGCTTCGTGGGGATCTCTTGACGTGCCTTGAATTTCTTTGTGCCCGACTTGGATGCAGCGGTAGCGGCAGTTTGCAGGCGCTCGAAGCCGCCTCCATGGACTTCACTTCCACTCCCATCTGCTTCCAGGGTCTCGTCGTCTTCGTCTGCATTGTCAACACCGAATAGTCCACCGATGAGAGGAGGGCGGAGACCCTTCACGCCACTCTCTGCACGCTCGACAAGGATAATGGGGTCCACGAGGATGCGGTACTCCAGTGTAGAATCTGTAGAGACATGAGTTCGTTGGGAAAGGACTTCCAGGAGGAGGGGAGATGCGCTAGAAGTAGACGAAGTCGTGGAATGTGAAGATGCCAAGTGAGATGAATCAGGAGATGCAGTGGTAAGTGGGACGATTGAAGAGAGCATGAAAGGTTCAGACACCGTTGGATCAGGAGGCAATGGAAAGGCCAAGGACTTTTTTGAAGGTGAAGAGAGCGCAGGGGAGGAGAAAGTAGACATAAGCCGTTTTGTGGGTGACGAAGAACCGGTGATGTCATCCTTCTCGTTAACAGTTGGGCGTCCGCCAACCAGTGGTGGGTGTTGGCACTGATCTTCATTCATGACAGCTCTTCGAACAGCTCTGCAAACAATACCTGGCCAGAGCACGGTTCTAAATCTGTGCACAATAATGTCTTTAACCCCCCACTCGAAATAGAGCTCGCAAATCGAAGCAATCCTCATAGGATCAGGATCGTTTCTCCACGCGACGGGTGGAGTCTTGCGATTACCCTTTTGAGGAGTGTTTTCCGAAGTGATGGGGTCCATATAGGACATGAGAACAGGCAATGATGGAAATTCATCAGGAAGCGAGGAAGCCAGGGACGGTTTCTTCGAAGGTAGAAAGCCTCCCTTGTTGGTTCTAAGTTCATTTCTAATGTCCTGCCTCCATTGGTCAAGGAAGACATCGAGCCGAGCACCTTCAAGTTCTCTGACCGCTTTTAGTAGAGAATCTCCGAATCCAGCGCGAGCAAGACCGGCTGCGAACTTTGGACCACAGCCAGGGAGACCAGCGGGAATGTAGTCACCACCTGATAGAAGGCCGATAAGGATGGTACCAGGACGAGAGAGGCAGACAGAAGGATTGGAGAGGATATCCTCTGCCGTGTATGTGGCAACATGGTTCCCGTTGTCCTTTACTTGTCTGTTTTTGACGGGATGGGCGTGGTTACCCGACAGTATGTTACTCGGACTGCAGAAGGTTAGACGATGCAGACACGGATAAATAAGACGTACTTTCGAATAACCATGATGGCACCAAAAAGAAAGTTGTCCACGTCGTCGCTGAGGATCGCATCGATGACACCAATTCTATTGAGATAGGCAAGTTCAGCTTCTGCCTCGCCTGGTGCGACCCGCCATTCGAAACCAAACGCCTCAATGATATTCTTCATGCCTTGAGTAAGCCAATGCATGTTTCCCCCAACGCGCTTGCCACGTTTGATAGCCGGTCTATTCGGGCCATCGAAGATGAAAAGTGGGAGCAGGGGCGATTGGAGGAGACGGCAGCAACGAAAGAAGAGCGTGCGAAGCTCCGGGTTCTCACCCTCCCTACCATATGCAGCATGAAAGAACCAGATAGATGCATCGATGCCTATGCGAAAACCGCGCTGGTTGGATGGATTGGCCTTGAAACCATCCTCGATAGCGAGCTCGGCGAGGGAACGAACATGCCCTGCAGGGCGAAGTACCTGTGAAGTCCAAGCGGTCAGCTAAAATTCTTGGTGCGATTGCCATGAGTATTTTGTCACCTCCCACAAGCCAGCGACACCCATTCCCAACTTGAAAGGATGCAATCATTGCGGCTGAACATCAATCTCGCTCAGTCTCACCTCAGGTCACGTGAACTCATTAGATTGAGCCCGGTTTCAAGGGCTCCGTGAAAAACTCCTTTGGGAGTTCTCGACACATGTTTTAAACTCGGAGCTCCTCGGCCCGACCGCAGCTGTGCTGCCTTAGACTATGTATAGATCTAGTCCGGACTCGGAACCACGGACTGTCCTACTGTAGCGCACTGAGCCTAGGCTCGCTCTGGCCGTCCCATCCGAAAGATACACATCCAACAATGTCTATGACAGGACGGCCGCCGCTTCTCCATTTTGACGCGGACGCGCTCAGGCTACGATTGGGACTGAACTTGACTCACGGTGGAGCTTTTATGTTGGCCGAACGTATCGTCGTCCCATGCAATTCCCATCGCCACTCAGGCTTGGCACCTTGCAAGCAAGGTAATCGACTCGAGAGACGAACCACGGCGAGCGTAACTGAAGAAAGACGACCCTGATGATCATTAGCATACCTACTACCGACGACCGACACGTGAACAGGCACGTGATTGAACGCCGCGGTACTGCGCGCCCGGGACCGAGCCAACGAGTACTTATATACTAGCTTAGCGTAAGCGCGTATGTTCTCCGCAACCCACTACGGACTCACCCGCTCACTCAGCTCGAGCGTCGTTCCACGGCCACGCGCTCGCTCGGTTCCACTCAGGCGGTGGTGTAGTACACACCGTACAGACGTCCTCTGACCAGCGTCGGTTGTTCGACTCGCCTGATAGTTCTGTGGTCACAGTACCCACGGACCACGATACTGTGCAGTCAGGGGCACGGACTGTGCATCGGCCGGCCAGAAACAGACAGACCCTGCATGTTGCCTGTGCGCCTGCACAGTCCGTCCCTCATTCCTCAGTCCCAGGGATGGCCCGTGCCCCATGAGGACGACCCGCGCCCAGTCAGGTAAGTGCGTGCACATTGTACGTGCGCAGCTCTCACGGCAAGAAGGTGGCCGCGCCGACGACAACGGTTGTACGTGAGTCCGTGAGCAGTACTGCGACGAGAAGCTTCCGTGCTTCTCGTCGCGCATCGCCGCGAATGCCCAAGTCCCCGTCTGCCGTCCTGCCGTCCCTCCTACCCCCCACGTGCCCAAGCTCCAACGCAGGATCTTGACGACCGCGCGTGCATGGCACCACCGACTGTTGACAGAGTCAGCGAGGTATATAAGCCAGGTAGCGACCCTACCCAGCATTCACTCCTCCCCATCCAACACCGCCTCGCCCCGTAAAAAATATACACCGCTAAGCCACACACATCGTCGATGCGAAATGCCGCCGTCGCCTCTCGTCACGGTGAGTCCATATGTCTCCGTCGTCTCCGTCGTCGCTTTCGCCGGTTGGGGGGAGGGCAGCCGACTCTCGAGCCTGGGCCTGCTCAGCTCGCTGCCTGCCCTTCCGTCCTAACATTTCTGTCCAGTCCTTTTCTAAAACTTAACATTTAAATCCATTCGATCGATCGATCGATCGATTGTTCTTCGCTCGCTCTCCCCCCGCGTTATTTCTCCTCCCGACGAACCCATGCTTCTGATTCCCCGTGGTTCGGGGCCTCACTGACGGGTTTCCCTGTCCGGGTTTTCTCCTGGACCTGACTTTTCTTTTCTTTTCTTTTTTCCAATTCGCCGCTCCTTCACCGGCGCCGTCGGGTCCTGTCGGGTGACTCCCGAGGGGAAGGCAGTGTGGGTGGGGGGGGGTTTTGTCCCGCGCGACCCCCCGTGGAAAGACCACGCGGTCTGTCTCACCGCGGCGAGGCGGAGATTCGGCGGCGACCCACGCCCGATCGCGAGGACGTCGGGGGCGAGGGTGGGTTCGCGTGGGTTCGCGTCCGGTTCGGGACGGGACCGTCGAAGGGACGTGATCCGTCATCACGCTCGTGACGATTCGTGACGATCCGTGACGATCCGTGACCGGGACCGTGCAGGGGACACGCTCACACTCTACTTCATGCGGCACACTGCTTGAGGCACGGACGGTTGCCGACGGCTATTATGTCAATTATTTTCTTTGTATAACCACTGAAAGGTCATCTTCTTTTGTTCTCGGGACAGTAAAAAGAAAACAAGAACAATAAATTTTCAAACAGGTGGTTCGCAATGACTTATTGTTGACCGATTTCGAGCACACGAGCTGTAGCGTTTTCCTATACAATTGCAAGTCGTTCATCACACTTTATCACGCTTCATCACGTGACGTTTACCGCAAGTGTATGAAGTCTACCTTAGCAGCTACGGTAGAGCATGGCAGGACGCTCCCTCAAAAGTCCTGCACTTCAACATGTTCTAAGGCACAGAACACAATTTACCCAGTCGCACGCGCTCCACCACAGGCCATACAGCTCACAGTCCACCTCTTCCGCGTCCTTGCGAGCGGCCGGATACACGGTCTTGTTCGCTCTCTCCGCAGGCCTCTTCACCGCGTACTATTTCGACGCGCGCTCGGCGATACACCGATACGTGTTCACGCCCGTGTTGCGGTACGCGTTCGATGCAGAGACCGGTCACAAGTTGGCACTCAAGGTGCTGCGAAGCGGTTTGGCACCGCGCGACCTTGTCGAAGACG
>JBBPMC010000703.1:0-17619 GCA_038090115.1 Strobilomyces echinocephalus
TGCCGATACCGTCATGAACTCACCCTCTTATACGCACTATCTGCTGAGGTGATGACTTGCAAGGACCCTCACCACAATTATAATTCCCAAAAGTAAGATCGAGGGAACGCTGCAGCACATCTGAGATCAGATCTGGTCAGAGATCACAGATCGCTGTAGTAAAATGTATTACCATGGCAGCCGCTTTCGGGGCGTGAGGATGAGGGTGGGAGAGGTGCATCGCGCTCGCGTGCCGTGAAGAAAAAAAAGTACGGCAATGAGATCTCCGACCGCACGATTTTTTCTTTGTGGGAAACGCTCGATTTTGTCCCCCATCCTCGCTTACCCAATGTGGACGATGACACTGTCTACCCGAATCCCGACACCCGTCCAGTGCCCCCACATGTCTGACCAGTAGCCGCGTCCATTCGAGTGCAACCTGAAGCCACTAGTCGTTGGCCGCCCCCGCCACCCTCATTCAAGCACCAGGTCACTTCTTTCATCCCCGCTGTACTCACCCGAGTACTACTGTCCGTCTCTGGCCAAAGACGTCTTCATTCGAGCGCTCCGCGGTGTTCTTTTGGGCCACCGCTCGATGGTCACTTTCGCCGGAGCCATCTTCATTCGCGCCTCAGTACGTCACCCCTGCCATGGTTTTTCGAGCGCTGGCGCTCGCCTAACACCCATCGTGTTCGCCGATACTCATTCGGTACTCCTCGTGACCATCCCATATACACGTACATAGCATCCTGTTAATTCTATGCAATACTACCGAATTTTGTCGGTGGTGTCCGTCTCGTCCTCGTCCAGTTGCATCGAGTAATTGGTGGAATAAAGCATATCGCACGATTTCTTTTCGTCAGAAATGCGCGACATGCCATGACCCCATCGATTTGGCGAGACCCACACCCAAACAAAGCCACCTTCCTCATCTGAAACATGCCTCGCGTGGGTCTGGCTGTGGATCTTTTCCCAAGGTACCTCTCCGGATCGAATACATTCGGGTCTGGATATATTTCTGGGTTGTTCAACCCCAAGAGTGAAGCCTCGTAGAATCACACTATCGACGAACCGCGTACCAGACATTTAGGACAATCCATGACCTATCTGGGATTAGGTATCCCTCGTAAATGATGTAGGGCTAATGATGTTGGTGCAGGAGAAATGTGCATGTGTACGTCGCGCTCCACCGGAGCAGCTCCGTATAGTAGCGCATTGCGATCCTCCATGGTTGGTAGTCTCTCGCTCCCAACGACGGCGTCAATCGCCCTTACCCCAGCGAATGTTTCTTGGATGGTGTCGTCTCGAGAAGTGGTAATGCGTCGACCTTGGCACGCATCGAATCAACGTACCCTGCGAGAACCCATTGATGAGCTTTCCGACGAGAAGCATCCCGTTGGCGTGTCTGGGCGTGAAAAACTGTATGAGGACGCCGACGATGGATACCACGCACGCGAGCGCGGCGGCGCCGCGTCGTCTGCCAGTTTCCGATGGCGTGATGAGCACCGCAGCCCCGTAACAATGCCGAAATGAAACAGGCCGCCCAGATCTGCGAAATCTACTTCCATGTCTTCGTCCTCGTGAATGTCCCAGTTCATGCTCGCCGTCACGGCGCCCTACACGATAGCGTCGACCGCCGCGCGGGCCTGTCCCAAATCTGCAAAGTCCATCTCTTCGAGCGCATCTTCGACTCGGTGCTCTGGATCCGAGTCTGAATCCGACATCTCCACTCCTTGAAACAACTGAGCGACGCGGTCGGCGGCAGGGACGTGAGGCGCCTCGGTCGCATCTACGATCGATCAGCCATCGGGGCCACGCTGCGTCGGGGGAGAACCGCTCACCAGCGACGTCGACCGCGGGCTTCAACACGTCCCCGGAGCGCTGGGACGAGAACGGGGTCGACTTGGCTCGCACAAACTCGACGGGCCGTAACAGCGTGTGTTAGGCGTAGAGCAGGTCGGACAGCGTCCCTTACTGATCTGGAGGGTCTGCGCGACGGCACGGTGTCCTCTGTCCTCCCGCGTCCCCGTCCTCTGCCCGATCGTGGCGTTGACGCACCTGGCACGAGAAGTTCGACACATGTCAACATGGCCCCCTGAGATGATCTGACAGCCCTGATACTTGCGTCTCGCAGCATGGCTTCCATAGCGCAGAGATGATCCAGGGACTCATTACTGGGAGCGTGAGAAAAGAATGGCAGCAGACGCTCCACTGCAGAGTCGTGCAGAGTCGTGAAATGATGATAAAAACACCGCAGTATGGCCAAACCAGGAAGGGTGGAATGTCATATAACCCGTAGAGTCCCGACTCGACAGCGAGTGATGTTATTGTTGCAGCGTCAAGAAGTTGAATATCCGGGAGCCCTTGGACATCGGATTTTGTAACTATACATAACATCAAACCAGCCAGGGTCAAACTCAATGTCGTCGCCACTGCCCGAATCTGAGACCCCTACATCCCCGTCGCTTTCTCACATACTTCTTGCTACTAAGCTTTTAGTGTCGGAGAATCGCACCACTCACGAGTTGGAACGAGCCTCTCTTGTGGAAAACGCGTCAACTATTGTCCAATGCTTTGTGGATGACATGTACCTTACTGCATACAGAGACAGAAGGCGGTGAAAACATCGGTACTACCTTGCCTCGGATATCCTCAGACCATACTCACTTTCATCTGAAGCTCGACGTTAGTCGAAACTGTGAACTCAAGGGCCGTATCAACGAGAAAGTGCTTGACCTTGGCTGAGTCAGTTGGGAAGTTTACGCTGCAAAGATGCAGTACCAGCATCTCCGTATGCAGGAGCTCGAGTTGTTGAAGGACGTCATGGGAGAGGAGTTGAACGAGACTCAGGAATGTCTCGATCAAATGGAGCATCAGGCTGGATGAGTTCACCAAGATGTACCCGATGGCGAAACCAAGCTGAAAAACGACTCCCATCAGCGGATCCACCCCTTTCTGAGTCCTCAGGAGAGTGTTCTGTGTCGTCCCAGGCCCCACGATGGCGGGCCTTCAGAATATCATCGTAATGATACCACTAGCACCTCATTCTCTTCTAGTTGTCCCTCCGTCTAGCCGCATTTATTTATTTCTACCGGTAGCATGTCTGTGTTTTTTAGTTCTGTACCGATATTGTGTTGCACGGCGGCTCATCGGTAATGGCGCCAAGTCCCCGACTGCCGGCAGACCCTCTGCCCAATTTGAGCTTATAACGTTCATGCAGCGAGGTGGCTAAACACTAGGGCTCTGCACTAGTCGACAAAGTTCTTGCACGGCAAGAACCCTCGTATTCCCACGTTTGCGTGATTCGAGCATGGTCTGGGTCGACCGCTCGACGGTGACCAAACACTGCCAGCGGCTCTCTCGATCACGGGAACATCCACCTCAGGCACTAGATCTCGGTACTTTTAGTCCCCTTTTAGGTAGGGTTTCTTGTAGATGGGAAAGTGACCAAAATGGTCAAGAATCTGCCACCGGCTATTACCGGAGGTAGTCGGCAGTAGCACAGCTCGGTATTTTTAGACATGTATTTGCCTTCAAACCCTCCGCAGATGCTCCTCGCACCCTCTACACATGCCTTTGAACTGTGTGCCCGGCAGAAGACGCTCCTCGCACCCTCTGCCCGCGCGGTCCCACCAGCTTCCTCTCATGCCCTGTCCTGGCACCCGAGCAGCTCTACCTAGCACTACTACTGGCCTTGGGCAACATTTTACTTCACCATGGAAGGCACGCGATCCCAAGAAAACCCAGCAGTATGTTACCATTCCAGGCCGCAATAACAAACGGCAGCGACTTTTGAATCGTCTCGACGAACTACTTAACCAGAAGGACAACCTTCCAGTTCCCGGCAGCTCTGCTGGCGCTCTGCAAGACTTACATGATAATGCCCCACCACAAGCATCATTCAATGGCACTGATGATGCCACAATGTTCACTACCGAGGACAATGCGGATCCAGTCGATGTTCAAACAATTCCCACTGCTCCCTCCCAAGCACCGCACCAATCTGAGAAGTGGAAAATGCTCATCCCCACGTTGATTGACCCATATCTGCAGTATATCACACAAACGATGGGCAAACCAATTCCTCTCCCTACCGTCACACTCTCGTGCTGTCACCGAGGATGTGTTCCCAAATCGGTCAGACTTGTCTGCCTTTACTATGATTGTAAGTTCTATTATTCCTTTGGTAACGACATTTCATCTACCAAACCCACAGATTTTTCGACTGTGACTGTCAACTTGTGCCAATGCACGTCACTCCCTCAAGTTCTCATGCATGCTGGGCTCTTCCCTACCGCCCCTTCACAGCCGTGCCTCGCGGTCTCAATCGAACTTCTATTTTTCTACCGCGCCCTTTTCAAGCGATTGTGCGATGCAATCAACGCACTTGCATCTGCCCTCAACACTCACTATCTCCGCCGAGGGTTCCGAATGTCTGGACGAGAGGTAGCGTCTTTTGATGTCGGCGCTCATTGTCAGCCTCACAAACCAATTCCTAGGGACAAACCATTCAAGAACCCTTCTGCCGTAGCCTTGGTCATGCCGTCCAATGGTTCGACGTCCTCCAAGTCGAAGTAGAAAGTAGAATCGAGTCCATACTTACTGCGGCACGTGGCCACTATGCAGAAGCGCTGAACCAGTCTCGAAGTTCCATCATACCTTCTCTCGCTGACAATCCCACTGACAATCCCGTTCAAAGTCCATTCTCGGCTGTCCCTGATATCCACCCACCAATACCATCATCATGTTCCGCTCTTCTCATCCAGCACTATCCCACGTGTTTTGGGGGCACCACATACGGCCGGTCTCTCTCTGCTGGTGCCGACATCCACGTAGCTACAGATGGTAACTTTCATCACTGCCACCGCCATTCAGCTGGGGCTGGATCTATCTTCTATGATCCAGTTTACTTTATCCCCAAGGCCCAGGTCGATGCCATGGGGGCACGCATTCAACGCGCACGCCAGAGCCCAGTCAGGCAGTATCGAGCCCAGGTTCCAGATATGGCTGTCGACCAATGTGAATCTTCCTACGAAGCGGCAGACGGGAAGAAGACGAAGGCAGCCATGGAAAACTTTGACAATACTAGTGTGATGGCGCTCATCTGCCATCACGACATTCCCTTATTCTTCGCAAATATCGACTCCCCTGGAGAACAACAAAAATACTGCATGACTCTTATTGAACACTTATTTTCATTTCTTCCTCCTCTTGCTACGGTGATGGTCTTCTATGATATTGGTTGTGTCACTCAGCGCTCATTGAATCAGGTACAATCTCTCCAAATCTCAGGCACAACTCGTTGCTGACTTTCTTAGTATGACATACTCGATCAGCAAATCGTTTCACATCTGCGGTTTGTGACCACAGCAATGCATGCATATGGCCATGAGTGGGCTTGCCAGCTTGTTTACAATCCGCGGATAGTCAATGGCCTCGGTTTGTCAGACGGCGAGGGCACGGAACGTTTGTGGTCTCGCCTCATCAAGCTCATTGGAATAGAACGTGCATCTTCCGTATGTACACTAATACCCACTTACAAACACGCTGACGTGGCGGCCAGCGTCACCTCAGACACCACTTTTCGGACCCAATAGTGGTCTGGGAGACTAATTTCCTTTGTAGGTAATAATAGATCTCTGAGACCCGACATCACGAGAGGCTACGGCTCGCGAATCCTCCAGGGACCTCGTGCGCGCCTCTCGAGCGCCTCCTCGACCAACGGGCTGGGCCGCGAATCCTCCCGCGACCTCAAGCACGCCTCTCGAGCGCCCTCTCGACCAGCGTGTCGGGCCTCTCCGCACCTCCAGCCACGCCGCCGTTCCCCCACCCTCCCCTGCCCCACCGTTCCTCTACGCACCCTCCGTGTCACTCTGAGCCAGTAGCGCCAGTGTGCGGTTCGCACGATTCACCAGTCATGCCGCTCAATGACGGAGCAAGGCACCAAGTTGGAGAAAGAGTCACAGAGGTTGAAACGGTGAGCTGACGAATTGACGAAGCAGCCGCTGATGTCTGATGTCACGAAACCCTTCGCAAAGTGCGCAGTATCAACCTGAGCACTTACTCCGTCAGGCCGTCGCCGCCGAGAGGATTCAAGGAGATCACGCCTGCAGAACGTAGGACCCCTAGAGCGCTTTTGAGTTCTGTCTGACACATTCTTTCTTGAGGGTATGTAGCCTTACATTCTCTCGAGGGCTCCGAAAGTAACAATTTACAATCCTAGCATAGCCGGGCTTGCCAACTCGCGATACAGATCACCTGAGATCATCCAGTACGTCACAAAAAATTTCGACAAGACTACGAGACTGAGGTTCTGCGACGCCGGCGATACATTAAGTTCGGGACCTTCTACAACGAAGATCCACAGTACGATATTTGCTCAGGCCAGCTCAAGTTGGCTGGGTAAGACGATCCTCTGCAGGCCGTTGTTGCAGTGCTGACCTTGAATGGCTCCTAGCAGTAAAGATGTGCCAAAATTCTTTGAGCCCTCGATAGACTCATCGCCGATGCCTTTAAGAAACAGCGGCAGGCGGCAACCAAGTTGAAGGTCCCAATCAAGGTAGACTTCACTCTGACGTTGTGTCAGGTGCGCGCCTTGACAGTGTGCTTGGTAGCATGCATTCCTGGTCGGCGGTTATGCCGCCGGTGATTTCGGTACCGCCCTCTTCAACAGCATCTGGTTTTGTGCAGACCTTTGTGTTACGTTTTATTCTCCTTTCGCACGCCTATCGGCACGTTACTTCATTTCTCTAACGTTTACCTCGCTTCGCCTCGGTGGCATTCGCTGAAACTCGTAGAACGTTCTACAAGTTTCCATGGACGCTGACGCGTCCTTTCCTTATCTCTTATCGCTGACGTGTCCCGCTGACGCGTCCTTCCCTTATCTCTTATCTCGGACCTGCCCTAAAGACCTCTGGTCTATATAAACCCCACGTACACGTCCATGTATTTCCCAAGCTAGTTCTCCTCGAGTGTACTCCTACTTCTCGAATATACCTGCTAGCCTCATCCCTTGCTCCTCGCTCGAGTCCCTGCCCTACTCTTGAGTGGGCACTTACTCTCCTCGTCGTTCCACCGAAGCGTCCCTTCGGCAGTCTCTTCAGAGGACGTCCCTCTGTCGAACCCTTGTCCTTGTCCTTGATCGCTATAGTCAGAGCGACTCGGAATCCTCGTCCCTCGTATTCGGTCTGCTAGGACTATCGAGGCTACGCTCGACCTTACCCAAGGCCAAGCGTAACACTTTGAGTCCAGTGTACGTGTCGTTACATTGAAGTTGCTTCGTGCTGATATCCTCACCAGGAACAAAGCTGTGGAATATGGGGCTGTGTCCTCCTTCATCGATCTGTTGGTCACCTCGCGGACCTCAAGGTACACGTATGGCATCAAATGGTATATGTTGTACGATCCCGCTTGTGCAGATCATCGAGAGAGGAAAAACACGCGATTTGTATCGCTAACAAGCGTGTTGGTCACCCACCCATGTCCACAGTTTACCTTGTTTCCGACAGAGAGTTTCGGTGCGCAGAACTCACAAGGCTAGCGGGCACGCCATACGAGCTATAGCGCTAATCACTCAAGAAGACAACTGTCAAGTCATGAAGACCAACACTGACAGTCGAAAAGCGACCACGAAGGCCCATGGATCAGAAAAATGGAGAGCGCAGCCCGCGTGCAATTCTCTACAGGCACCTGAAATTATCAGCAGGCCCGCCGTGGTCTCGTAGTGGTGAGGCCCTTCCAGATCCTGCTGCCCATCTCGTCATTCCCTCATCCATCATGCACGCCGTGTCCTTGCTAGCACCGAGAGCACGCGATGGTCGCCACCCTACCATGATATTGTCATCAGACAGCTACGACGACGTCGAGGACACGGCAAGGACAAGTGTGAGGCAAGGGCGAAAACGAAACGAGTGAAGCAGAGGACAGGGGGGCTCAGAGGACCTGGGTCATGTATCGCGGTGAGCGACTGATTCATGTACTACGTAGTGTATAATTGAACGCAACTTGGACGAACTAAGAGTCGTTGGTCCCAATCCTCCACCTCCAGAACCAATCGCCTCCGCAATGCTAACATGATGGACAACTGACCAGCATTGGGGTGACGGTGACGGCGCGAGGGCAGCACAGAGCGCCAACGCTCGTCGACTGTCTACCCCGCTATGTCGATAGACATGGTATCACCCACTAGACGACTCCTAGCAAGCAAATAACATGCATTGAGTAAATCTCCTACAACTGTGCGCGCAACTCACGAAAATGTGCATCAAGGTTCATCTAGCCGAACTGGTACCAACGTACTTCTCTCATTTTTCTTGCTTTGCAATCAACACACCCAAATATCAACACTGCTACTTACCCATGGGCCGTCCAAAGCTATACGCGAGCCCCGAGGAACGAGTGCTCGCCGCTCGCCACTATCGAGCAAAGTATTATTCCAAGTGAGTCTCTTAGTTCATTCCCGCATACTACTTATCGAAGTGTGTTATAAGGAACAGGACTGTCATCAGCAGCCAACGTGCTACGAAGCGCAAGGAAACTCAGTCTAGATTCCCCCCTCCGCAGTCCATCCAACCCCTCGGCAAGCCAACTGCCAATAGCCAGATGCTCATACGACGGTATGTTCTTAATTGCCCAACTCTCATCGTGATTGTGGGTCCAGCTGCCGCTTCTGTAGTGCAGGGAGACCCAGAAAAGTAGATGATTCGGACACGAAGATTGCAACTTCCCTCAAGGAGATAATTGGAAGCTCGTCTCGTCAGCGGCTCCAATTACTCTGTGATCAATTCATCGCTTCAAATGATTATAGGACAATCAACGAGACGCACAACGCTGTTCAGCAGCTTGAAATACGATTACAAAAGTTGACTATGCAAGGAGAGACCACCTCCATCTGTAGCGTGCTCCAACAATCCATCCACTCCGTCTTGAAAGCACTTGAAGATCTTCTGATGAACGCCATGGAAGGGGCCAACGTCAGTAAGCTAGCACGCATGGGTATGTTACTGTATCAAGTTGCTCCAGACATAATGTTATAGAAAGTTGAACGCGCCAACCATGGGTTGTGCGAAGGCAAATGGGCGCGCGAGACGGAACGGGCAAGGGAAAGACGCAGTTCATCACAGCGACATCGTGACGATCATGTTGTCGCGACTGTCGTGGTATCGTCGTGGTGAAGGGGCGTAGATAGGCGCGCAAACAGCTAGCACGCTCGCTGAGGGTGTGCGAGTAGGCACAAAAGGCTGGATGCTGGTGGTTGAGGGGCAGTGCGATGGAACAGATGGCGGAGCACGTGGTTCGAGTGGCCTGAAGATGTGAGACCCTCCCGTGAGCCTCTGCAGGAGCGGTGAAGGACGTGAGGATCACAGCAAGAAGTACTACAGAGGCACCACATTCCCGATATCGGACCACCCTCCGAGTCGGCAATCTCCGAAAACTGCTGCCAAGGTCCGCCGCGCGCATGCGCGAATCCTCACGGGATCTCGAGCGCCTTCTCGACCAGCGCGCCAGGCCTATCCGCCTCAATTCGGTGCTGCTGACATGCAAGTATGTTCATTGCCTCCTCCGTTCCGTAGTCTTTCTCAATCCCACACACCCATGGCCCCCAGGCCTGGCACCAGACGTGCCCAGCATACAGTAGGTGGTCTCGGTATACATTTCGAGAGCCCGAAACGTCCCAGGGATAAGAGGCAGACTCAAAATATTGTAGAGATTCCCGGACAGGCTTCTAAGCGTTGTCGCATAATGCAACGACTCGAGCAACTCCAAGCCAGACCTGTAGGCCCCCCAGAGAATACAAATGACCCCTTTGACGCAGATGATGATGGCCTCACGGCCGAACTTGGTCCAGGGGATGAGGACTATGTTCCTAGTGATGCTGAACCAGAGGGAGTCCAGGATGCTCATGAATCGACCGCCCCCCCACAGACCTCCGAAGTGCACCGGCGTATCCTTCCCGATGTGCCTGCTGAACGTCTGTATTCTAACTGGAAGGACCTCATCCCGACTCTTGTTTCGCCATATCTCCACTATACGTCGAGAACGCTCAGGAAGCCACTTCCACCCAACCCACAGTCCATATCGCTTTGCAAGACTGGAAAGTGCCTGTGCAAATCGACTAAAATTCTTGCCCTCCTCTTCGATCGTAAGTTTATATCCATTTATGATCCATAGATCTAATATTGTTTAGATTTTATAACCATCGATGTCACGAGTTGCGAGTGCTCAACAGTCGCTCAATCCCTTGTTCACTTCGGTTTCTTTCCCACTGCCCCATCCCAGCCTCATATGGCCATTTCGGTCGACCTACTCGCATTCTACCGGGCGCTCTTCGAGAGATCATGCGATGCCATCAACGCACTCGCGTCAGCATTACATACGCACTATGTTAGGCGCGGATTTCGGATGGTCAATAAGGATGTATGTAGCTCTCATTGCCCAATCACAGTGTGAAACTCTACTGACAAACACAGGGGACGGCGATCCAGGAACCCTTTAGACGCAGTTTGGGATCTGCGGTTCAGTGGTATGATATACTCCAGGTTGAAGTTGATCAGAGGATCAAAGCCGCTCTCCAAGATTGCCGTGACCGCATTAGGACCGCGAAGGCAGAAGCTTGTACTACTCAGCTGATCTCGGCTCCTTCCACGCCTGTCCGGCATTCGCATTTGGCGTTCATGACCCCCCACAATCCCACGCACTCTCCCTCTACCAATAACCTCGACAAGCTCGCTCTCAAGCAGTCCCTCATCCCAGGGACTTGTGCGTCAGTTCTTGTTCAGCGTTGTCCGGCCTGCTTCGGAGGAAACACATTTGGTAGGCCTGTTTCTGATGGAGGGGATATCCACGTTGCAACAGACGGGAATTTCCATCACCGGCATCGCCGCTCTGCTGGCGATAGCCCATCCTTCTACGATCCTGCATACTTCCTTCCCAAGCACCAAGTCGATGCCATGGGTGCTCATGTCAAGAAGCAAAGGAAGAAGCCACATAGGACTCGCAACCCAGTTGTCCTTGATGAAGCTATTGACTCATGTGAGGCCTCGTACGAAGCAGCGGACGGGAAGAAGCAGAAGGCTTCCATGGATAGCTTCGACGACACCGGCCTCATGGCACTCATTTGTCGCCACGATATTCCACTCTTCTTTGCGAATATCGACTCTCCTGGCGAGCAGCAAAAGTATGTCCTGGCTCTCATTGGTCACCTTTTCACACTGCTACCATCTTCGGCTACGGTGGTAACTTTATACGACATCGGATGTGTTACTGAACGATCCTTGTCACTGGTGAGTAATTTCGCACAACTACTTACATTGCTAATATTTGAGTAGTACGACATCTTTCCACAGCAGATCATGTCACGCCTCCGATTTGCTACGACGGCCATGCATGCATACGGCCACGAGTGGGCATGTCAACTTACGTACAATCCACGCATGATAGTCGGTCTTGGACTCTCCGATGGTGAAGGCACG
This sequence comes from Strobilomyces echinocephalus, assembly GCA_038090115.1. Taxonomy (NCBI): domain Eukaryota; kingdom Fungi; phylum Basidiomycota; class Agaricomycetes; order Boletales; family Boletaceae; genus Strobilomyces; species Strobilomyces echinocephalus. The sequence continues at coordinate 11,451 of JBBPMC010000703.1, forward strand.
GAACGCCTTTGGTCACGTCTTATCAAGTTGATTGGAGTAGAACGCTCGTCTTCGGTGAGACACACTTCGCCTGGACGGCATATTATTGACAAGGCTTGGCCAGCGGCAACGACGCATTTGGTTGATTGATCGTCAAGCAATGGCAATCGGAGTGGAGATGCGAGCTGACCTTGGGGACTGGATCAAACGCAGGCTTCGCCGTGGAGTGCAGGAGCAAGGAAAGACGGCGCAGGAGCAGATCGAGGACTGCGGAGTTCCCGTAGAGGAGTTGGAACGTCAATGGGCTTCTCAGAAGGAATCTCAGATGTCGATCCGAGCTCGTAGGTGTTCTTTCCTTGATTCTCAGCTACTCGTCACCGCAATAACATCGCAGACACACCAGCACGCCTAAAAAAAGAACTCGATGCAGTTTTGGCACTTCAGGCTGACATTGACGCCACCATGAAGGCCGTTCAGTCTGCGAAAGCTACGATAGAGAAGGAGAGCATCTCGCACGACACGCTGGATGCACTGGGTAGCCTGGAGCGCACGCATGACCGCTTGATGACGAAGGTGGATGCTCTCTATGCATCTCTCAACGTTCGCGACAAGTTCCCTGAACTTGAAGGCATCAGTCTTGACTTTGTGCGGATCCTCCTCTTGGCGCGCGATCTAAAAATCAACATCAGAAAGAGGGCTATCGGGAGCTTCTTCGAATGGGATAAATTGGACCGTGCAGTTGGTGGAGTGCAGCAAGCCTTAGGTAAGGTCTGCGCTCCGAGAAGCAGGGCTAGTCTCCTGATCTCGATCCAGGAACAAAACTTCACCAGCAGACACGGAGAGCGATCGCGAAGCGACAACCCGCACTCATGAGTGCTATCCGCAAGTTCAATGCATATTGCGAACAGCTGGAAACGCTCTATGATCCAAAATCATCTATCCCTCTCCCGACTCCCTTACCGACCAAACTCAATGACCTGCGCAATCACCAGGCTTTGATGGAAGATGTCTGGATCTCGCCATCTGTAGGTGACATTCCCCGTTGGATTGACGACCAAGATGTTCGGAATGGGATTCGCGCCATGCTCAAGCGTGACCGATGCTTAGAAGAGCAGCGGCGCTTAGGTATCGAATCCGATAATCTTTGTCGCTGGTATGGCAACGAACTCGCCGCAGTGGAACTCGCGTTACGTACTCGCGAAAGTAGGTGTTTCTTGAGTCATGAATTAGATGGATGGTTGATCGAAACCAGATGAAATATTTTACCTTGCTTTAAAGCAGCGGCAGGAGCGACTTTTAACCTTGGAGTCATCGTGGTCGAACTCACTTGCTTCGAGGTCTCGATTCGGATCCCAAACCAAGGAGGCGACCAGGTTGGCACTCACGCTCTCTAACGGCGCCCCAGAAACCAGCCTGGTGTGGCTCGATCCAACCACCATCGAAGCTCCCGATGCCATGGATACCATAATCGGGGAGACCGATACCAACGGCGATAGCCTCGAAGAGTCCGTGATCAAAGGAGTCATTGATCCAGAACATGCAGTCTTCGTTGACTACCTGACTGCAGCACCTCCCAATTCGGGTGATAACGACTCCCATGAACTCGTCAGCGATGAAGATTCTCCTCCTGTCCATTTTATTTGGGAAGTGCCGACGGTATGGTTCATGTACTTCGTGTTTAATTCAAGTCCTCATGAATTTGTAGGATATGAGATTCGATCCAATGCTGATCCTTCGAGAAAACCATATCCAGATCCCATCTGACCTAGCAGCTGCGTGCAAGCGTGGTCCTGTCGATGGATTCCCATCCCTCCTTTTCGAATCTCATGACATATCAAGACTGACGTCCCCTACAGAATGCATCAACGATGTATGTATCAACGGGTGTATCCCGTTACTGTTCTCTGCGCTCGACGTCCCTCCGATCCACAAGTTCGCTGTATTTTCAACCCACCATCTGACGCATATTCGTTACCATGCTAACGACCACGTGCTGTGGAAATCCATCGCCCATACGAACTTCTGGACGAAGGATACCTGGATCATTCCTATCCATAGACCAGCGGTGGGGCACTGGGTCCTCTGTATCGCTCATCTGTCTCGCCATGAATTGCGACTTTTTGACAGCTTGGGTGAACAAAGGCCATGGTGAAGTGATATTCAGGTGTGTGATTACGTCCGATCCATCTGCCCTCTTATCCGGTTCTTCACAGGACATTATGCTACTTGTCACGTGATTGATGTCGCTCGCAAAACAGAGATTCCCCGAGGTTTGGTTTGATCACCATCCATGGATAGCACGTCCACTTACGGTATGCCATTATCCTCTCCGTCTTGTCATCTCTCATCACCTTTCATCAGACTGTCCCATTGCAGTCGAACAGCTATGACTGCGGAGTTTGGTTGTTAGCAGGTGTGGCTGCAGTGCTACGTGGCTATGACATCACAGGGATAAACGAGGGGTGCATATCACATTTCCGATGCTATTTACAAGCTCTCATACTGTCACTCCCCATAGAATAGTCGACTAATATAGATTCTGTGGTTATCTTGACCTGAAATGAATATATGATCATTGCTCTCCAACGAAGTGACTCGGAGCTCTTGACTCCTTGTGCCCTCGCACCTTACAGGTTGCGAGGAACTCACTGAGCTGCTCCTATTGGTCGAATGCCTTAGCGGCGGAAGGTCCGAAGCAAGTTCTCCTGCGCAATATTTTGGTGCGTGTCAAACCTTCGCTTCCCTCTCGGGGGTTAACGTTCTTCGTGAGCCGCTCCTCACCTACAGTACTTCTGGTTGCGAGTAATGCGGATCTCGATCCCAACGAACCAGCTCGGATTCATCAAGCTCTGCACTGTGAGCTGCCAATTGGAATGGTTCAGAGTCGAGTAGTCTTGCACGAGCGACGTAAGCTGTTTCGTTATGCTGAGGATCATTATACATCACCTGATTGGCTCGGAAGTTCCCCCCTAAACTGGAGATCCAGGATGCGCACCACGATGAACATCCTGCCTCCCTAATGCAGCAAGATACCTTCGGAGCCCTCAAGAAGCATCCGCCGATGTATTAATAAAGCCCGCCTTTCGTACACCACCGTTGCTGCGCGATGTCCGCCAGGTCTGTCTCCAAGTCCATGTCCTCCCAGTCCGACCCCGATGCTATTCGCCCATTGTCGAGCGCGACCCTCGCGAACCTCTCGACATCGCTCAGTTTGTGTCATTCATCTCTCATCCTAGATCATCAGCTTAACTGCTTGTTCGCCACAGAACTTATTTTACAGATGCTTCGACTACTGAAAGTGTGCACGGACATCGCAACCCAGCTGGTTGACAGTCTGACCGAAGGCATCCTTCCTGCCACTCCGCCGGGAACCCCCGCATCCTTGTCCTGTTCTTCATCCCCAAGCACACCTCTCTCGACACCGAGCATTCTGACGGACGATGAACCAGACGCATCACCTACATCTGTGACTGAGGGTCCTACCCTCTGCTCTAAGTCTCCTGTCCACTCTGCAGTTCGTCCAAACACTACGAGGCGTACTTATGCGCTGGGACGTCGGACTACGAGGAAGAATCTCAACCACAAAGGACCTTTCAGCCTCTTCATACCTGGGGAGCTCACTCTAGATGGTCGCGTACAAGTGATGTACAACAACTTCCTTTATGACCTCCCGTTTGAAGGACATAGTGGGCGACTCTATGTCATCACTCGTGGTCGCCGTGTGGGTGTTTTCGCCTCGTGGTAAGTAAGGATTGTTTGTGCTCATGCTCGGGCTAACAGTCACGGTCTCTTAGGGCTCGTGCGGCCCCCCACGTCGCTGATATCAAAAACGCCGTGTATGTCAAAGTGTCAAGCGTCATGGAAGGAGAGCAGATCCTCCACGACTGTATTGACTATGGGGAGGCGTGTTGGGTGGACTGCTAAGTACATAGTACATAGTTCAGTCATCCTTGAGCCGATTAGTCGTGCTTGCGATTATATTGAAACTTTTGGATCTAGCACTAGTGATTCCTCCGTCAGCGACTCTGGTGCGTCACGTGCACCTCCGTGGCCATGCGGCCTCCCTCGAAAGTCGACTTCGCCCGCCGTCTCATGTGTGTACCCGCGTGCCGTCCCCAGCTTCACCTACTGGTGACTTGATTTGGCTGGCTACCCGAGCCTCCAGTGCGTGGTCGAGATTTAAATTACAGTCTTCAAGCTTCTAAGACTTCTAAGGCAGTGATGCGATGCCTCCTGGAGGTTCTCATGAGGTGTCGTCCCAAACATGTGTCTAGCGGGTGTTCTATTTTCTTCCCGCAGAATCAGAACCTCACTAGCAATGGTGAATCCCAACTGTATCCTCGGACTCTGGATTGGTGATGAAGGGATCCTGTATCGATGGTATTGTCCACCCGGAGGCTTAAGAGAGCAGCCTGGGAGTGTCCCAGGTCGCTCCATCTTCGTCCTCCTCTTAAACGCTCCCAGAGGTGGATTACAGGCTTTACCGCCCTCGCTCTCGACCTCTGTTGCGCCATAGAGTCCAAACACTGCCACCACCCTCGCTCCCGAATATCTGCTACTCCGTCATCCTGTCAGTTCTGGTTTAAACCACACAGACGATTTGGCTAATGTTCGTATGTCAGGCCTGTCTCGTCTCGTGTACTCTCCGTGTCTGTCATCTCTTGCTACTCACGGTGCGTGTTTTTTCTCTGGTTTCCTCGTGCTAATCAGACCATAGTCTAGAGTCTTGGCCATTCGCCTTTGAATCTTGCTCTTTCTTGTAACTTCCGCATCATAAGTAAGCGCCTCCGTGGATTTGCGAGCAGCACTAATGACTCTTTAGAAATGACCCGCCAATCGCGCCGTCAATCGAAGTCGCCTATCCCACCGATCACGGAGGAAAATCACTCAATCGAAAGAACGGATGACTTCTATATCCAAAACCAGGTTGGAGGAGGCCGTCGTCAGCCATCCCCGATTCCTTGCGAGACTCCTACTCAGCTTCGCCAACGCATCAAATCGACTGCCCGTGATACAGGACTTATTCAACAGGCCGAGTCCCGCCGAGCCCGTTTAGTGGAGGATCCAGCCCCTGCAGAGACCTCTGGCGTCATCTCTGCAATCCGACTCTCATCGGCTGAGCCAGTGGGTGATATCTATATCGTTCGCTCTCTCCCTTTGATTCTTCCCAATCAGGGTCTCTCCTCCGGCGACACTTCCAACATCGATCCACGTCTTCTCACGCTCCCCTCATCTGAGGTCTCCGAGCCTTTCACCGCCACGTTGCCCTCGTCCAATGCTCCCCTGGCCACTGTCCCTGCGGTTTCACTGGAAGTCTCCACACCTGGTACCAGCAGCGTTCACCAGAGCAGCAATCTTATTCGCGGTCCATCCCCTCAGCCTACCACTACAATCAAAGCCCATGCAAATGGCAATCCCGCTCACGCACCCTCTGCCGCTGTCCCCCCAACTCCAGGTGAACCAGAACTCCCCGCTGCCACTCCTGCCAACACTTGTGCGAGCGGCGATCCAGGACCTACGCACCTTACTGTTCCCGCTACCAGGGTCATTCCTCCGACCCCTTCTCATCTCCCTCCAATATCTCCGGCTTCGGATACCATCCCTGCGCATGAAGGTCAACACGACTCGAGCCTGGTGTCTCAGGGCGAACCATCGACACCAACCTCTGGGCGTCGGACAGCTACTGTCAATGCTGCCCTCGCTGATGCATACCAGCAGCTCGAAGACATTCTTACCAAGACCGCCGACAAAACCTCCCTCTCTCCACAGCAAATCTTAGACGGTTGGCACAAGAGCTGCGCTCGAGTGGTGAACGGCATCAATTACTGGAATCGATACGCAAGTTACCTCACAAAACACGAGGAACAGGAGTGGAGACGGCTGGGCCTTGCGGCCGACGTTCCTAGTAAGTCCCCTTTTTCAGACGGTTCCAGTGTATCGCTAACTTCATTCAGTCACTCCAACAACTCGCCGCGAGCTCTATACGAAGTTTAAAGAAGACAGTCCTGATACTTGGCAAGAAATTCTCGACCTCCATGACCTGCTCGAGGTCTCTGAGTCTTTGCCACTAACAATCGCACAACGGATGCACTCTTTCAATAAGCTTCGTAAGAGGCTTGTTACGCTGGTGTGTCAATAGTCTTTGATTAGTTCGTGTATTGATATTTTCTATATAGCTTGAAGGCGCGGC